>QUTJ01031783.1:0-18899 GCA_003573635.1 Goniomonas avonlea | reverse complement strand
TGTGTGTGTGTGTGTGTGTTCTGACTGTTTCATGTCTCCGCGGTGTTTTTCTAAAGCTCAAGCGAGGCGGTCACACTTGTCGCAGGAATGACCTTGGCATTGAACCGGTCAGCACTTGCTTCATCGCCTGACGATCGCACCCGCCCACGAGCGCCAAGTCATGAGGGCGGGGGGGACGCTGGAGACCCGCGACATTCAGGTAGGGGACGGCACTGGGAGCAAATCCATCTTGTTTTCTTTGCTGGCACAGACACAGCGCACTCAACTGGTCAACCAACCGCACACAGGAGCACCAAGTGTGTCTTCGCCGATGGCACACGTCAAGGCCCCGCCGCCATCACCGATCGGAGTGCTTCATCTCCAACCGCAGTTTCCCCAGCCGTTGCAGCTCGCCTCCCCAATGATTTCCGGCCTCAAGCTCTCGCCCCGCAACAAACCGTGAACGCTGCGGAATACGAAATGGCAGTATCGCAATGTCGAGGGGGTTTGTACAACACAATTGAAAGTTTCAATATACTGCAGTCAGGTGGGCAAGTTAAGTGGATCTTGCAAGACACAAAGGCCGAACACCAGAGCTCTGACTGACCCGAAGTAATCGTTCTACTGTGGAGGTCAAGGTTGTGAGACGCAACGTCTTGGTCAGATCACGCCAGTTTCCCCCAACATTATTGATTTCATTCGTGAGTAGCTCACACCAGCTCAGGGGGGGGGGGCAGGAAACAGAGCCCAAATGCCAGGATGGCTCTGAGGTCTGACCCGACCGACTCACACGACAGACAGATAGGCAGGCAAGCAGGCAGGCAGGCAGGCAGACAGCCTTGCAGCCTGCAGGCAGACGGACAGACAGGCAGATAGACGGACAGCAGCCATGGGAGGCGGGCGTCTGCCTGCCTGCCTGTTTGCCTGCAAGTGAGTGAAGGAGCGAGTGAGTGTTACTGTGCTGCTGTTGCTGTGCTGCTGCTGCTGTGTGTGTGTGTGTGTGGTGTGTGTGTGTGTGTGTGTGTGTGTGTGTGTGTGTGTGTGTGTGTGTGTGTGTGTGTGTGTGTGTGTGTGTGTGTGTTGTTACTGAACTGCCCCTATGAGACAGCTCTCACGTGAGGCCGGCTGGCTGGGGCTGCGCGGGCAGGCTCTACGGCTCCTTCTACGCCTCGCACTCACCAAAAATATATATATGAGTACAGTGGAATAGTCTACAGTACAAATTCAAGCGCATGACGACGTCCACAAACTGGACGCTGCAGAGATGCTGGAATAATGTAGGTCCGAGTGTTTGACATTGAATGATCGCCCAAGAAATTCTCACAGTCATTTCGCCAACCTCTGGACAAAAAGCAAATGTTGTCCAGAAGGTGCAGTGTCAAATGGTTCGCCTGTGGCCTCAAAACCCAGGCGTTCGTAAAATCGTTTTGCGGACACGCGCCCATTGAGCCAAACACATGCGGCGCCCCGGGATGCAGCTTCAGCAAGCCCAAAACGTGCAACAGCAGTTCCCAACCCTCGATTTCGATAGTTTTCTTTGGTCGCCATCGAGCGCAAGCGCCAGGTGCCATTGTGAGTCTCACACTGAAGCCCTGGCCTTGGCTCTGGACAGAAGCAAGCAGTGGAAACGAGGAGCCCACCCTCGTGCGCACCAACATAAAAAGTTCTTGGATCAGGTGTCGGGTATTGCGAAGCCACTTCTTCCAGAGACCACGAGGGGCGTAACACGTCGCGTCTGAGTTTTATTGTGTCCTGATGATCAATAAGGCGAAGGCTCTCAGACATTTTTGTTGCACCGTGAGCCGTGATTGGGCTTGCAGTGTACTTTGACCAGATCGCTTCGAGATGGTGGCCGGGTTGTTTGGTGCCCTTGTGCTGCTGTGCGTGGCGAGCTTGGTGTCTCCTGACGATGGCGTATTTCCACCATCCAGTTGCCGTACTGATTCGCGAGATGATCTCAGTGATGTTTACACGCAGCGCGTTTCGGTGCTTCTGGATAAGTACTCGCAACTCCATGCCCGCATGCTCCGGCCTGGTCCTCTGAAACGAAAACGTCTTCTTGTGTGCCAGGCCATTGCTGGATCTGGGATTGCCAACAGTATAGCGCATGTGTTAACCTGCTTTAAGTTAGCCCTGGTGACCCAGCGTGCTTTGTTCTGGTTTCCCGAACAAGACTTGTACAAGGGTGCCGCAGAACGCTTGTTTCGGCAGCCGGGATTCAATTGGGAGCCTGAGGCGTTTGGCACGTTTCAAGAGGCTGAATTGATAGAAAGTGATGAGTTTTTGACATCCCCTCTCGTTCAAGTGCTCGAGGCACGTTCTGTTGACTGGCTCTGCGATCCATTTAACTTCACGAATCCTGTGCTGCTGGTTCATGGCAATGCTGTCACCCCAAGCCTCACAAAGGTTAATCTCTGTTTATAGACATTTAGTATCTCCTTGACTGGCCCGCAGAATCCTCACTTTAGGGCGTTTTTCGAGCACCACTTGGGGGTCGACGAAGAGTTTGGCATTGTGCAGGTCCATTTTGATCCGCAATCTCATGGACTGTGCTCACATTGGTGGCAGTATGCGCAACGCCTGGGGCCTAGGTTATTCCAGCTGCGGTCCGACCTTGATATTCTCGTCTCTAAACTCGCCGACTTCCTCTCGCAATCTCTGGTCCGAGCGCTCGCGAGTGTTGTTCGGTGACAGTATCTGAGCCTCCTTACAGACAATCGGCCTTCAAATCCGGATGGGTTTTGATGTGCCACTTTTTCCAAACCCGGGGTTCCCGAATGCCACCGCAGCGCCGGCTTTTGTCCGGTGTGGGTATTCGTTTGTGCCACGAAGGCTGCGGCAGGTGCCAGCGACTTGGCTGATTGTCACTGATCTCCAGGTCGGTTTATTCTTGTGCATGTGTAGGTCCTGTCGATGAGTTGGACATGAGTTGTGATGAGGAACGAGAGCAGGAGTATAAATAATTGTAGGTCTCTTTTCTCGTCCATTCGGTGATCTCAGAACAAAATCGGACGAGTGAGACAGCGAGCCTAAGGTACCACATTATTGATTTGCTCCCAAAAGCATGAGTGGGGGGGTCGGTCCCTCCGAGACTATCGGAGTAGCTTAAAGTGTCCACCGTGATGCTTACCGATTTCTCTTCTGGATCGGATTTGCTTTTCCATCTGTTTTGCGTGGATCACCGGTTGAGCTCAGACCTCACCAGTCCGACTGTACGACAACAGGTTGGCAAAACTGATGCTCTATGGGCTCTGATCCAAGAAGAGGGCCCCCCTGTTGGTGGTGGCAATCTTCAGGCATTGGTGGAGCATGGCGTGTGGCCCGATAATCCTGAGTGGAGAAGCGTTCCCGCTGACACGCTGGTGCTACATGACGCCATTGTGGGTAATCCTTTTGTCTCCATACCGAGAGGGGGGGGAGGGAGTGCCCGATCAGTGAGCATGGCATCAGTTATTTATTCACAGAGTTCATGTTCGAAGAGTTTCCCCTTCCTCACCAGCATGAGAGGCTGCACTGTCTCTGTTAGACCGAGCATACTCGCACAAGCACACAGATACTCGCACACCCCGCTCGTGCGCACACTTGCTCAGAGCATCACAGGCACCTCTGTGACAACAACCACAGGCACTGACAACAACAGGCATGCAACCTGTCTTTTGTGGCCGGCACACACACACCAGCGCTCACACCTGTATTCTGTGGTGGGCGCACAATCTCCCCACATACCCGCGTGCGAGGTCGTCCTGCATCGCTGATATCCAGCCATGGCGTTTGTATCTCACGTTGATCCGTAGGTGACGGTGGGTGCAGTGGTGGTGGACTTTGCCTCAGGAGTGCGCGCAGTGGTGCTCGCACCTCCGGCCTCGCACGCCGGGCCCTTGGCCATGGAGCGTGCCGTCGGTGCGCCCTGTGCCTTGCTGTAGCATCTCGACCTGAGTAGAGAACGTGATGTTGGGTGCACCCGACCACCTCTGACCTCACACGCCTGACCGTGGCCTTGCACCGTGCCGTTGGTGCACCCTGTGCACAGCCCTGCGTTGTCGTGTTTGCACCTCGGATTTTTTCATTTGAGATCTGTTTGATAGGTGGAGAGCGAGGTTCGATTCCTCGATCTGAGCTTTTCTTTCTTTCTTTTCTTTTCGTTTTTTGATTTTTTTCTTCTCTTTTTTCTTTATTTCTTTCTTTGATTTTGTTTTTTTGTTCCTTGTGTGGGCTGGGACCGCATCTTCACTTGCTGCGCTCTCATCGAACACGCACCTCGTTATGCTAACTCTCGCGCTAGTGGAAATGTACCTCCTTCGATATGCCAGGGTCCTGGTGGTGACCGAAAGCTCAACCTTCGGCCTCGTTGCCTCTTCCTTCTATCCTCAGGTGAGTCTGGCCGCACACGCACGCGCGCGCACACACGAAGACAGATTGTGGTCATCGTGCTTGACAGAGAGAGAAAGAGAGGGAGAGGGAGAGGGAGAGGGAGAGGGGATGCCACGCGCGCGCACGAGAGAGAGAGAGAGAGGCGGGGGGGGAGAGAGAGAGAGAGAAAGCACACGAGAGAGAGCAAGAGGGACACAGAGAGTGGGAAAGAGAGCGCAGAGAGTGGTGCCGTGCTCCAGGAGGCACGGTGACCTCGATGGCTCTCCATTCTAGCTGTGCCTCCTTGCTGTTTGTGGCAACGAAATGAAGAGTGTCTGCAGGGGAAAAAGACGTATGTGATGACGCAGACTGGGCGCTGTTACCCCCTCCCCATTTCTTCACCGATATCCAACAACGGTACGAAATTGATGATGGTCATCCCGATGCTTGTATGTTTGTGGGCAACTGCAGTGCCTTGGCTCCGAGCCGGTCGGCATTGCATGGCTGTAAATCCTCTCCTCGTCGTTCTGTCTCCCTCTCCCTCTTAGTAGGCGGCCCTCTGTGGCTGTGGTCAGTCCCCTCATCTCCCTCCCTCCCTCTCAGTCGCTCCCCGCCCCCTCTCTCCCCCTCTCTCCCCCCCTCTCCCATAGGGGTGTCTGCCATCCCTCTCCTCTCCCTTCACCCTTCACCCTTCTCCCCCCTCTCGCTCTCCCTCTCGCCACCTTGTCCTCCCCCCTGTCAGTAGGCCTCTGGGCAGTGGTCAGGTATGCCATTCATCTCCCCAAGATTGCCTCCTCCAGTGTTTTTGTCCGTTGAACCTGAACCTCAGGGAGCAGAAGACAACTATTCTTGGCAAGCCAAAGTTGCAGTAATGTCTGCCTGCCCTTCTGTTTGGTCACACTGGACCAGCAAAGGGTAGAAGAGTGGGCGCTCGAGCGAGAGCGAAAGGCGAGTGGGGCAGGAGATGGAACATGAGAGACAGGGAGAGGGCGAGACTCACTGAGGTGCTACTCGTCTGTTCAACCTGTTCGTTTTGGCTCTGTGTGACACGTGTTGCCCCAGGAGCACTTGCACGAGGACAGGCCTGGCCGTGCTACACTGACAAAATCCTCGACTACACATGGACGTGGGTGCCTCCAAACGACGCTTTTATGTATTGGCGGGCTCATCGTGGCAGGGTTGACGGTGTGTGGGCTTCTCAAACATTATGCTGGGTTGTGATACAGTCATGCTGTTGCCTTCCTTGGTCTTGCTCTGCCGAAGTGTTGTGACTGAAAGTGTTCTGTAGGAACATAGACGTTTCTTTCAAATTCACTAATGGAACAAACAGGCAAACGGGTTGTGCTGACTGGCCGAGGCCATGCACCATGATTGCTCCGTGGGAGCTGTCAGTATGTGCTGTTGTTGCGACCGAAACCTCTTCAAACCTCATGACCGATTCGTCAGAAAATAATCGGTCATAACGAAATGTGACCATGAAGGCCTGTCTCTATGTGTCTCAAACTTTGATAGGGAATCGTAATTTTTGCCTTGATAGGAATTCGGTCAAAAAATCTTTGGCAAGTCATCACCGCTGGTGTGGGAAAATGAACCAGCACCACAGCTCTCTCTCTCTTTCAAACATCGCGTCTTGACAGACGACACCTGGCCCGCCGTGTGCTTTTCCAGCGTTTGCAAAGGCCTGCACTAGGCCTTGCTTCGTGACAAACTGAACCTCCACCTTAGGCAGATCTGCAGAGCTGAGGCTACTCGATGTTGCTCTCTCTCTCTCTCTCTCTCTCTCTCTTCTCTGATTGTCATCGACTAGAACATCAAGGAGATGAACCAGCTTGATGCTCTCGCCCGTAGAGGCTATCAAGCAGGCAGCGGTGGCTTCAGCAGAATGTGAGCAGATCTACGAATCTGTGGATCATGCTCTGCAGTTTCCTAGGTGCTTGAATACTCTCTCTCTTTCAGCTCGCTACTAGTGCCTCGAGTACAATATTGTACCAGTACAACACTTTTTTTCAACGGATAATTTTCCGAATTTTACAGAATTTTCTGATCTGATTGCCAGTTTGGGCGGCATTCTGATTGCCAGTTTGGGCGGCATTCGGACCCTTTGTGGTCTCGCTCTGTTTTCAATCCTGGACCAATCCGCCAAAAGAAACACTATCTATGCCCATTTGAAAAATGAACCATCCTACTGAAAATGGCCTACTAGTACGACATATGGAGTACTAGTATGAAGCTTGACTAGGAGGCACTAGCTAGACTACCGCGGGCACATGAGGAAGAACAGGGGTGTTGTGGGGGTATTTCGATGCTCGACAGCGCAGAACTGGGCGCTCAATAGGGCGGCTAGGCCGAAAGACTTCCAGGCGAAAAAAGGGGTTGAGTGCCGTAGATAAGCACTAGGGATCACGGGGAGGCAGAACATTTCACTGGCTTTAGCTCGAACAATCACGATAGGGCCGGGGCACGCGTGTGGTCATGAGGGGTTACGAGCGGGGTTACAAGCAGGGCTCCGGAGGGCCACTCCCAGGTGTGAGGCGTCCCTTTTAGGGGGCGCCGCGGAGCTCCGGGGGTTCTCTTCCAGGGGCGGGGCAGGTGGTTGGGGAGGACGTCGATGAGTAGGCTAACAGGGGCATTCTCTCCATTCGACATGGCACAGCGGGTCCAGCTCCTCCTCGGCCCTTTGTGGCCAGAACACGGCAGCGTYGTGAGCGAAGGCTTGCGGGGCGGTGAAGGCGGCAACGCCGATATGGGCCTAGTTGCATGTATGCAAGTCCACTCTCAGGGGGACGCCCAATTTTGGGAGCCACGACCCCCTGGGTAAGATGGCAGCTGGGCTAAGCATGTGAGGAATTGATGATTCTGATGCTCCTTCCGGATCACGCTTGCGCACTCTTCTCTCACACGTGTTGGCCAGCGTTCCAAAAAAACATGGAAAAAAAACATCATTAGAGGAGAAACGAGACTGAATAAGGCATGCATCAATAGAGAGGACTGAAACGAGAACGAGACAACAATACGCGTACATTGAACTTGTTGGCGGCATAGCTGTCAGGTGCATATGCATCCATATGCCTGCTGGGATTATAATTAAATGATTTTCGACCGCCTCCAGGAAAGAGGTTTTTCCCGGGTACTTTTGGCCAAATAATCTATCTCTCTCTCTCTCCCTCTTTAGTACCTAGGCGGATCTACGGATCCGTGGCTGCTATGCAGTTCCTAGGTATTTTAATGATCTCTCTCTCTCTCTCTATCTTCAAAATTAAATCGTGTCTAGCATGACCACATAGGAAAAAAAATCTCAGCTGATCATGCTAAAATAGACAATATTATCCACGCGCCACAACAATCTCCGCCTGACTGCTGCTGGGCAGTAAAATCTTCCCACGCGGATCTTCCCAAGCCGATTTTGCCAATTTTGTAATCGAAGTAGCCAACAATCACGTGCGAGAGAGAGAGAGAGAGTCTTAAAAGGTATGAGATAGTTTTGCTCACTCTCCATCCCCCCCCCCCCCCTCTCTCTCTTTCTCTCTCTCTCTCCTCCTAGGCAGATCGACGGATCTGTGGCTGCTCTGCAGCTTCCTAGGTGCTTGAATACTCTCTCTCTCTCTCTCTCTAAAACCACTACACTGGTGTGTGATCCAAGGAGCAATTTCGCGCTGCTTGTTATTCGCGCGCAAACAAGCGCAAGAGCTGCTCAAAACATGTGTCTATCCATCCTGAATATGTGCAAAAACATGTGTCTCCTGAGACAAATAATTGTACATCCAACTGCTTTTTTCAAGTTTTTTGTGTGCAAAAACGAGATAGGAGGCTGAGAGAGAGAGAGAGAGAGGATTCAAGCCATTCTGAGAGAGAGCGAGAGATTATTCAAACCACTAGGAACTGCGTAGCAGCCACATCCATAGATCTGCCTAGGGTTGGGAGAGGGCTGAGAGGGTCTCAGAGAGAGAGAGAGCGAGAGTATTGCTGAAAAAAATGAAAAAAATGATTAGACAGTCTCAGCATGAAAATCTCAGCTCTGATCAAGTGTCTTGTCGAAATTCTAGTTTGGGCCGACCAAACCCCAAAAAGAGGGTTCACCGCGGTCGTTTTGGGTCACGAAAATCATTTAATCTCAGCGCTTGTATCTCGCATTCACGGCGATATGCGTATGAGCGTCGGTGTGTGGATGTTTGAGGAAATTTCGTTTTCGTTTTTCCGCGAGCTAGCTAGTCTACGATAACGGGACCGGTAGACTACCGATAGTCTAGCGTGCATTGCGGCTTGCTGCGCTCAAGTCCACACTGACTCCACAGACGCGGTGGCATTTGCAAGTTTTGGAAGGGTATTTGCCCGTGAGTTTGGGCGACACTTCACTACAGTCATGGGTTCTCAAGAAATTCGGAAGCCCAAGATTGACAGACGCGAGTATCGACATGTCGTCCTGGCGAACGGTCGTAGTGCATGGCTTGGTTCGTTTCTCACACGTCCGCGTAGGACTCAGCACGATACTTGTCCACGATGCAGACGCATCGTTAGCTGCGGGTGCGGTGAGCGTTGGCGTAGGTCAATTTCAAGACCCGGTTCAAGTGCCGGGATTAGCCCATTTTACAGAGGTGCGACTGGATCTGCTTCGCCTTGCGCTGACATGTGATTGTGCAGCATATGCTCTTTCTTGGGACCAAAAAGTTTCCTGGTGACGGTGATTTCCGAAAGTTTTTGGCCACAGCAGCGGTGATCTCCTCTGCCAGCCGCTTGCCAAACATCGAAACTGACAACATCTACAGGGTTCAACGAATGCAAGCACGGGTCCTAATACAACCACGTATCATTTCCAAGTTGTGCATGACAAGATGTTGCCTGGTTTGGAGGTGGCACCTTTCACATCACTTATGCTCTGCTAATCCGGCCCAGAGATTCGCAGATTTTTTCGTGGACCCACTGTTCACCCCGGACTGTGTCGAGCGTGAGATGCGTGCTGTGGACTCAGAATTTACAAGGTTGTTGTTGGTCCTAGTTCCCGATTTTGCTGCAGTTGTGACACGGCGCAGGAATCTGAACGATGACGGGAAAAGAAACTATCAGTTACTTCGCTCCACCGCAGGGAGTGCTCATCCTTTCAGCCAGTGAGCCTTTAGCTCATGCCGTCTTGAAATAATCATTGTCGCTTCTCCTGGCAGGTTCGGTGTTGGAAACTGGGAGACATTGCATGAGCAACAGCAGACCCAGGGCACCGATGTCCGGGAGCAGATGCTCCGTTTCCATGACTTGTGAGCCGGTTTCCTCAGGACTGCATGTATTCCCTCGCTTGCCGCTGTTTATTTGGTAAATGTTTGCAAGGACTGCGCTTCTATTTACTGTTATATCACTGGCCTTGACTCCATCGCCAGGCATTATGATGCACGTGCGATGACAGCTGTGTTACTGGGCCGTGAAGACCTCGAGACACTGCAGGCCTACGCCGTTCGGTTCTTGCAGGCCATTCCATGCCGCGCGCCAGACCTTGTGCCGCGGCCTCGTCCACCGCCAGTGGTCCAGCGGACACAGTGGGTACAAGAGGCGGAGCGCGCCTTCCCGGCCACGTGGAGGAGGTTGTTCAGAGTGGTCCCTGTTAAACACCGCCGCTCACTCCATTTGTATTGGCCCATCCCGTGTCAATGGCCATTGTTTCGGTGCAAGCCGACCCATTTGGTGCGTGACTCACTTTGGCAGACTACATGATCTTTGTGCTGTGGGTTTGAAAAACCGCTGTGGCACGCTCTGAGTTAGGCTGGCTCGTGTTGGCGTGATGGCCCAGTTGTCTCGAGGGATTGCCCTTCCACACTACGTTTGCTGTCTCGAGCCGTGAGCTTTCCTGGGCTCTTCATTTCTGGGAGTCGCAGCTGAACCGGTCCTCGTTGCGGTGGTTGGTCATCGGCCTATCTGCCGATGCCACTGCCAAACACCCGCCGGTTTGCCCTTTTCCACTCAAAAGCTCAAACTGGCAATAATATGCCGAATCGGTGTCTGCCGTGTCAGATCGTCCCTTGTAGATGTCGGTCGGCATGTCTGCCGAAGCCAACAGATCACAACTGGGAGGGTTGCTCTCTCTTCGGTATTAACGGCGTGGACAGCTGAGTTTCCTGCTGGGGCACGAATCACAAGGCAGTGTGCTTGCATGTCTCAAGGCCCAAGGTCTGGCCACTGGCCTCTCTGCCTGCACCACGCTCTCGCTCGCTGAGGTGCCCTGAGTGCTTGTGGCGAGCTTGTAGTGTTTGCGCTTGTAGTGCTTGCGATTGTACTAAGTGCTTGTGCCTGTAGTGCTTGTGCCTTCAGTACTTGTGCCTGGAGTGTTTGTGCCTGTAGTGCTTGTCGTTCTCGGTCCTCTCACTCTAGTCATGTCCTGAAGATCAACGTGTCATTCTCCTGCTTCGATCTTCGCAAGGTTGACCGCGTTGCAGTTTGCAGTGTTTGCAGTGAAGGTCGACCTGACCGAGGAAGGCCTGGTGCGGTACGTCGATGTGGGCCACGCAGTGTTCGACTACCTTGATATTCTGGCCTCTTGTGATGACAGCAAGCTTCTTCGGTGCTGGGGCGAAGTCGAGGTGCCCCTCCCTCTCTCTGCCTCGCCCTCCCTCTCTCTCCCTCTTCCCCTCCCTCTCCCCACCCTCTCCCTCTCCCCACCCTCTCCTCTCTCCCCGTATTCTCTCGTATCTCAACCCCCCCCGCCGCCGGTCTTCTCTCCCCTTCCTCCACCCTCCCGACGATTGAATCTATCCAACCCAACTCAATAACAGCGTTGGCATCAACCATAAACAAGACGGAGACAACTGCCGTGACCGGAATTGCTCAGTCGCTACAGCACCTGCCACATGTCCTCCCTCCTTGTCCCTCCCTCCCTGTCGTCCCTCGTATGGTTGCTGTGCAGGCGAGTGGTTTCAGAGATACATGGTTGGGAAGGGTGCTGTCGCAGAGAGCTTCAGAGGGATCGTTGGAAGGTGTTGTGCAGAGAGCATGGAGGTGGAGGGTTGAGTCCCAAGCACGCCTTCTGTCCTCCCATGTCCTCCGCTCCCTTTCCCTCCCTTTCCCTTTCTTTTCCGTCTCTCCGTTCTGTCCCCCCCTGATGCATCGTAACAAACCAACAACAACACACCCAACAGCAAACTGCGAATTTGTCATTCAGCTTTCAAGGGCGCAAGACGGAGACGACTGCCGTGACTGGAATTGCTCGGTCGCTGCAGCACCTGCCGCCGACGCACGTCCTCGCCGGGACATCTTGCGTGCGCTTCAATTCCCTTTATCCTTGCAGTTGATGACACGAGGTTGACTCGCGCGTCCTCGCGCCTCTCTCACACACTCTCCTCTCTGGGAGGTTGGCATCCTCCGTCTCCTGGAACCTGCATCGCCTGGCGTATCTCCAGCTTGTAGGCTGAAAAATTCTTGAGAATGTCGAGGCATCTGTGCTTGGCTTGTCTCTGTTTTGTCGCTCATATGCCAGAGTGGATCTGTGTGCGTCATTTCTGTCAGCCAGTTTGCATCCGGAGACACGTATGGGTTTGGAGCAACAAGGTCAGTAGCGTATTCGAACCAGCTCAGGTTTGACCTGCAGTATTTCTGAAGTGGGTCTGCAGGTGGAGGAGATGGACATTGCTGCTGTGCGAGAGCTGCTGCTGGAGTTCACGCCGAGTGCAGTGCGAGGCCACCTCGTGGCCCCACGCGACGCACAACCACAGCCGCTTGACGCCGCACACCTTGACTGGGTCGAGGAGAAGTGGTGAGCACGGGCTCTGGTGAAATCCACACAATTCTTGCCCATTGCTTCCTTTGTCCCACTTCTGTTACCTCAAATCCTTGAGTGTCGATTGCTTTGCATACAACATGCAGTGTCATTTAAATTCCTTAGGAGACCAACGGACCATCTTGTCACGCTTGTTGTGAGGCTCACATGCGCAGGTTGTTGTGCTCAGGCGTCTGACCGTGGCTGCAGGTATAAAACACAGCACGCGGTGGAAGACCTCCCACTGTCTTGGCGCAACCAGCCTCGCCGACCAGGGCTTCCGTTTCCCGACCTCGCCCTCCCCTGTCCCAACGTTTTCATTCCGAAGGTATTGTGTCTCGCCCTGCGGTACACTTGACGACGCTGCAATGTGCCAACAGATTTCATGTTTTATTGGGTTGGAGTTGGGGTGGACCGGGGGTCGCTTAGACAGCAAGCACAGTTTGACCTCTGGATGGCAGGACACCCAACTGCGAGCAGCATGGCCCGCAGACACACCCTCGGAGCGAAGTCCCCTCGTCTTGCTGCAAGACCCGGATGGCCATGGTGCCTTGTGCCGGTCAGCGGACAGTGAGGCCGGGCCGCAACACTTGGACCAGGGCGCCTCTGCCGCACAGCCTCATGCCCATGGGCAGCCTGTGGGCCCCAGTAGCGCCCTGCCTAGGGCAGACGGCGCCATGGTGGAGCTTTGGCACCTGCTCGACTGCTCCTTTGGTGCTCCCAAAATGATTGCCAACGTAAGTTTCGGTCCGCCGTTCATATTTTGAAGGTCTCTTGAACCCGTTTAGAATTCTTATGCCAACACGAGGCAATTTTGCTCTGAGAGTGCCAGCGAGAGCGGGTGCGCGGGGCTGGTCGCAGGGCACGAGAGCTGTCACCTGAGAGAACATGGATACGGGACACAGGAGGGAAGAGAGGCAGCGAGGCAGAGTGGGAGAGACGGGGCGAAGGGAGAATGGGCTGAGTGGAAAGGGAGGGCCCGTGCAATACTGACCCGCGTCGCGAGTGCAGGTGCGGCTGGTTGCAGGCCTCGCGAGCTCCTCGCCGCTTGCCTCCGGTTTGTTGCGGCTTGGGATGCAAATGTTGGAAGAGCGGCTGACCGACTCCTCCTACCACGCTGAGGTTGGTGATCTCCAGCGCCCTCTTCCGTTGCACGTGAATCGCTTCGTGTCCGAGGCCCGCACGTTGCTGGAGTGGAAATGAGTGCATTGGCCCATCCGCTCCTCCTTCCTTTCCACCCTCCCTCTCTCATATTCCTCGTCATTCGCGACTAAACTTTCGCGCCCACGCAGGAGGCAGGGCTGAAATTTTCATGCACACACACGCTTTGGACTGGAGTCAGCATGATGTTTTCTGGGTACTCGTCCACGCTTCCGCGACTGGTTCAACTTGTGCTCGATGTACTTCGCGTGCCTCCTTCTCCCGGCGAGTTTGAGTTGGTCAAGCAGGCTGTCTTACAGGTGCCAATACTCACTGCACGCTCTCACTCTTATCGAATCTATGGATCCGTGGGTGCCGCGGTTCCTAGGTGGCTTAAATACTCTCACACACACTCCCTTGCCCTCTCACTCACACACTCTCACTCTCGCCCGCACTGCACCCTCACTCTCTCACGCACTCGCACTCACACTCTCCCAAACACTTTCACACCAGAGCTAACTGGGGTCTAGCTCGACATGTCCACATTGTCTTTCACATGCCTCCACCACCTGTCTCCGCACACGCAATCGTGTTTGACAATCGTTCATCTTGTTTTTTTCATCAAACTTGTCGACAAACCGGTGCCCAGTGAAGCGAATACTGTGTGTGATTAGCTTGGATGGGACCAACGTCTTTGAGCGTGACCTGCTTGCCCAGTCGTACGACAACGAGGTCAAGGCACAACCCTCGGTGCTTGCGATGGATCATGCAAGTGATGTGATCATGATCGGCTCCTACTCCGACCGCCAGCGTGCTGACGCAGTATGTTACGCTGACACCTTGCTGCCTTACAACTCCAGGGTTTTTTCCGTGTCAATGACACCTGGCACACAGTGCTGTCACCTCCACACCACCACTCCACCACTGCCACCACTGCCACCACTACCACTACTTCTATGACTGCAACTGACGTTCTCATTATCGGCAACCAATGAATTTTTCCAGCTCGACCAGCTTGGTGTGTGCCGTGGTCGCGCACTCCCCTGACTCAGCCTGCCACTACTTTCTTCTCTGGCTGCCTGCGTGTCGAGCAGGCTCCAGGGCAACACAACAACACTATAACGAAAGAGATGGAGCATATGATGCACTCGGATACTGCTGAGATTCATTTCTGTCCTAAAATGACTCACTCATCTCTCTGTGTGTTTGCATCTGTCTGTGTGCGTGGTGTCTCTGTCTCGCTCTCTTGCTCACTCACTCACGCACTCACCAGTGTGTGTCTCTTTCGTTCGTTCCCTCCCTTGCTCGCTCTCTCTCTCTCTCTCTCCCTCCCTCTCTCACCGGTGTGTGCTCAGGTACGCAACTGCAGTTTGGAGCAAGTGCAGCAGTGCTGGCTCGAATTCCTGGCAGAGTGCAGAGCAGACATGGTCGTCGTCGGCAACGTGCTTCCAGATGAAGCTGCCGCACTTGCAAAATTGGTGTCACTTTTTTCAATGTTGTTCTTGTGTTGGCCTGAAAAGTGCCTCAATGACAAACATCTGTGTATCGGTTGGAGAGTGTGGGGAGCGTGAAATTGTGGGAAGAGACGGAGCAAGAGCGCGCGCGTATCATTTGAACCGGAGTGGTAATCACCGGGAGGGGGGGGGGAGCGAGTCAGCAGTGTGCGAACCACGGTGCGGTGCACTCCGTGAAAAACAACCGCTCAGTGCCAAACTCGCTGGTGGCGAGCAGGCTGTGACACCCGCCCAGGTGGCGGACCACCTCCGCCCAAGACCTCACCATCAAAGGTCTCAGGTCCGTGTGACTCGCACCTTGCTGTGGTGTGCGCGTGCCTGCGTCCGTGTGCATCCTCCCTCGCCTTGTGAGTCTGTATCCGGCTGCGTCAAAGAGGAGCTGCGTGTCTCTGTTTGCGCAACCGTGTGCCGGGTGAATTCAGGCATCGTTTCGATCTCATTGTTGTTGAGGAGGAGTGGTCCCCTATCTATGCACCACCCGACTGTGTTGGAATCAGGGCTCGAGTGACGATGACGTATGTTGTGCGCAAAGTTCTTCATTGTAGGTCACCCGTCGGTCGTGTGCAAACTCTTTCTGAGTGGGGTGAGTGGGGTGCGACTGACTGACATAGGTCGTGCGCAAAGTCCTTCATCTTCCCCCAGCAACTCTGGTCGCTCGCCGGGTGCTGGGGCCCAACCCTTCCGCTCGTGACTCTGCGGTTTCTCTTCTACTCCAGGTCAGTTTCCAACTATGTGTCCCTCCATGTCTGCAGTTCTGTCATTTGCATCAAGAAACCACAGAACAGAAACAGTCACCACACCCGTTTCCCATGCTCGCCACATAGATTCCTCACACACCTTCACACATATATTCACCCCAGCCTCTTTGCTGACTTTGACATCTGGTGGATGTTAATTTTGTGCTGGGATCACCTGGGCTGGCCTCGGCCCGCCTGTTGCCACCAGTCTTGACCATCTTTACAAATTATCATTTTTTCTAATCAATTCAGGCATTTGTAAGCATTGGCACAGGCGATAGACGGTTCATGATCGCGTCTTCCGAATCCTCATAGATACTCAGGATGTCCAGAGAAGCATTGTTGTCCTGCTCCCCTTCTCCTGGCTGAAGTTGGACACGACTCATTGGACACGACTCATAGAGTGCAGCTGCAAGGCTGACTTGAGTGCGAGCACAAGTCTTCCGCAAGTCCAGACTGACCCGCCGTGATGCAGTTGGGACCCTACTCTGTGCGCATGTCCGCGCTTGTCCAGACTGACCCGCCGTGATGCAGTTGGGGCCCTACTCTGTGCGCATGTCCGCGCTTGTCCAGCTCTTGCAGCAATTCCTCGGTCGCGCAATGTTCACTGAACTGCGCACAAAGCAGCAGCTCGGGTAGGTGGACGAGAGATTATGAGGTGCTATGTGTTTCTTTTCCTGACATGGATGTGAGAGGGAAGAGAGAGAGGGAGAGTAAGAAAAGACAAATGGCCTCCTGCTGATCATTTTTAATAATGGTTCGTGAGCTCAGTTCTCTTTTGCCCAATAGACCAAACAACGATGATAGGACCGGGGGCAGGCCTTGCAGGATCCCATTCAAGCTCGCTGTCAGATGGCATTCATGTTCTATGCGAAATGGCACAAGCTCTATGCAAAGATGGCATACATGATATTCATGTCCGGAGGCAGCTCATAAGCAACGTATGGACTGAATGCATAAAGCAATGTCGCAGATATGTTGTCAGCTCGTCGGTGGTGAGTCAGGCTGGCTACCTGGCTCTTCGGTTGACAGTGCAGTCAGTGGTCCCGCCGGACCAGGTCGCCGGCAAAATTAACGAGTTTCTCTCTGGCCTGTTCACCACGCAGGTGGGTCTCTGTCTGTCTGTCTGTATCTGTCTGTCCCCGTCCCTCTCTCTGTGTCTCTGTCACCCCCTCACCCCTCTCACACTCACTCACTCACTCACACAGTGTGACCACTCCCCTTCACGCTCACTCACCCCTCTCACACTCACTCACTCACACAGTGTGACCACTCCCCTTCACGCTCACTCCCTCGACCAACCAACGTTGCTGAACACAACAAACCACAGCTCAGAGACCGGGCGGGATGAGCCAGAAAGAGTGTGCGCGGGCCGGGACGGAGCGACAGAGACAGAGATAGCCACAGAGACAGGGGAGACAGAGACTGGCAGGGACAGACAGACAGACAGACAGACAGACAGACAGACAGACAGACAGACAGAGACAGACAGACAGACAGACAGACAGGGGACAGACAGCCAGAAGCAGAGACAGAGAGGAGAAGAGGGGCACACACACAGAGAGAGTGCACACCAGAGAGACAGACCCACATCACACGCACGCACAGTCAGACAGTGCGTGGTTCCTACCAAGTTTTGACCCTGTTCAGTTGAAGGAGATGGAGGAGGCAACACTGCGGGAAGCGGCCGACAGCCTCCGCACCAAGCTCCTCGCTCGTGACAACTCCTTGAGTTCGAGAGCAAACCGTCTCATTGCTGAGGTGTGCATACGCTGTGAAAGATGATTGCTGAGGGTGCATACGCTGTATTCAAGCCTGTATTCAAGCCGCGGACCAGGAAAATAATCTGCGAGCAACTCCCGGTTGGGTCAAATACGCCGAATTTCCAATACCATCCCCGAATTTGGGGTTCAAATGTCGAATTCTCATCCACTAAGCAACCGGTGGCTGTTTTGCTGGAGTATCACCAGAAAATGACGATACGGTGGAGAGCCCTCCCTCTCTGGAGTCCAGGGTGGCATGAAGCATGTTGCCTCGCTCGTCTGCCCTCGTCTTCCTCCTTCCCTCCCCTTCCCCCTCCCTCCCTCCTTCCCTTTTCCCCTCCTCTCTTCCCTCTCTCGTACTGAGGGAGCTATTGGTGCGCAGGTATGGTGAGGGTAGTGTGAATGCCAGATAGGGTAAGAATCGTGAACTGATGGACCAGCAGGTGTCGAAGCGAGAGTTCTTCTTTGGACGACGGGCTGCTGAAGCCGCTCAAGTCGCTCGCATTACTCTTGAGGAGGTCTGACTCTTCCATCGACTTTGATGCTTTGGCTGTCATGTTACTCTGTGCCCTGTCGTTCTTTTTATTCTGATGCTCTGATTCCATTGGCTCTGGTGCTTTTGCTTTCCATTGACTCTGACTCTGAATTACGACGACATGCCAAAGTTTGACACACGATGAAAGGGTTTTTGTGTTTTTTGTGGTCACATGTTTGTTTCCACCAATTTCTTCCCACGAAAACCAAATGGTTTTTTCTTCGACAGCATCTTATTGACAACCGTCCGCTATGACAGCTTCGGACCATGTATCATCATTATATCGCCCCTGGGGCAGTGGAGCGTCGAGGAGTGGTTGCTCTCATATACGGGGCGGATGCGCGTGAGGCCGCACAGCTCCAGAACGTGACGGAAGAGAGCGGCGACTGGCTGGTGTACCCAGACGGCTCCTCGCGGCGCCTCCAGGACGTTCAACGTGAAGCCGAGTGCCACACTCTGCTGTTATAGAGAACTTTTACAGAACTGTCAGTTTCTGATGGCTGGATTCGCTCTAATGTGCTGTTTGTGAACAGAATTGTGTTCGTCGGACTTCACGACTTCACGACTGATTCGTGATTTTAAACAATCTGCCGTGACGAAATAGTGACAAAAGCCTCTCATCGTCTGTCAAACTTCGACATGTCATCGTAATTTCTCCTTGATGACGAATTTCTTGGAGCTTTGAACTCCTCGTGAAGTTGAACAGTGAGCTACCTATGCTAGTGTTATTACTTCTGACGTGCTAACACCCTCCCTCCCTGTCAAACCCCTCACTCCAGTTATTCTGCTTCCCTGCACAGCAATGAAAGAAAAAACACAACAAACTCCGACACAGGCACAGTGCGGATGTTAGCATGCCCTCTCCCTGCGACCCACTCCGCCTTTTTCTTTCTATTGAGAGTAGCTAGTGCAAGCGTGAGTAACACTAGTACTCGAGTGCACTTTCCACTACGCTAGTGCTCGCCCCCCACTCTCTCTCTCACTCACTCCACTTCCTTGTTGTGGTTTGCATTGCACAGCAACAATCACAGCAAACACAACAACCAAACCGACACCAGACACTGTGTCGGATGCAAATCCGTGGCCTAGCTCTGGGTAGCTATATATTACAGTCGACCACCCGACTGTGTGCTGCGTAGCGAACTACGA
>QUTJ01031782.1:0-18869 GCA_003573635.1 Goniomonas avonlea | reverse complement strand
GTCAGCGCCGGCAGTGGCTGGGTCAGCGCAGGCAGTGGCTGGGTCAGCGCAGGCAGTGTCTGGGTCAGCGCAGGCAGTGTCTGGGTCAGCGCAGGCAGTGTCTGGGTCAGCGGCCCAGCTTGCGTGGTCAGTGCCGGAGGAAGCAAGCGAGTCTCCTGCCCCAACATCGGCACGGCAATGATTCGTTGTGATAAAAAACCGTGTCCCTCTTTGTTGTGAAGAATAGATACAATCCCAATATGATCCATACTTGACCTGGGCTTGGATAGCATGTGTCTGCTACACTAAGATAGCATGTGTCTGCCACACTGCAGTCACAACTTCGTCCTCTCACCTGCAAGACCTTCTTGAACACAACTGGGCACTCCAGGTGCGGCTCGGCAGGCTCGTCGGCTCCAATGTCAGCGACAGTCTTGCCGAAGAGCGTATGTCTGCAGACCTGTAGCGCCACATTAAAACACGAGCACCTAACCTCCCACAGCCACGACTCCTTGAGCGGCGGACTTCTGGCTCGAGAAGACATAGGACATACTCTCTTGTATCTCCATAAACATCTGCTTCTCTCTATCTTTTCCTAGAGCTATCGAGATCTATATCTACACTAGCGCTGACGACGCAGCGTACGCTACGCTAGAGCGAACCGGAGCAGACATAACAACTAGTGCACAAGAGCAGACGTCACGTCACACTTATCACACTCTGACACAGGCAGAGAGAGCACAGGAGGCAGAGCCAAGAGGCTGGAGACATGGCAAGAGAGAAGAGCCACAAACCCAATTAACGGAAACACAAGCTGATGGGAGTTCACCGGTACTGATTGAGCCAGCAGCAATGTTTGTGAACTCACAGGCGCAGCAGGTTTGGCGGATGCCCCGCCTTCCTCTCCATCCTCGTCCTCCTCCACATCTTCGTCTTCATCATCGTCGTCCTGGTCAACCCCGTGCCAATGGCGCCAGGCAAAAGCGATGAGATCCGCAGCCTGTTCCGACCCTTGCACAAGCACAATTGGGGTGTTGACAGAGGCCGCGGTGGCCGCTGTCTGGATAGTGCCCGGACCACCCTGTTGGGTGGCATCAAGCGAATTCCCTGGTGGACGATCAAAATGCTGAGTGAGAAATCTCACCTGTACGACAATACAAACAACAGGACAGTCGAAGTGGGTTCCCATCTGCTCCTCCAACTGGCCACGGAGAGCAATTTCTCTGCCGTATGCACCTTCACTCCCATCGTCCACGAGCAAAAAGTGTGAATGCTGGAAAGGGTTTCAGAACAATTGATGTATGACAAACACTTTATCACATGGGGATTGAGGAAGGATCCCTTGGCATCGTTTTTCTCTCCCGGCAAGCGCGGGTAATTGGCCACCAAATCCAAGCCTGGTTCTCCTAGGAGCACCTCCCTTTTCTTGATTACGCCCCAAGTGGCGATGCCAATGCAGGGGACTGACCAACCGTAGCGCTCGCGAGCCATACCAACGTACCGCATGACACCAGCATCAGTTCCTCCGGTCACTGTTGAGTGCAGTGAGTTTGTGATTTGATTGCCAGAGAAAGCTACCAATCCACGCGTTTGTATCCATCGCGGTGAGGATGATACCCTGTCACAAGTGAGAAACACACACACACAAGTTCCCAAGAAACCTTCATGAAAGAACGACGCAGGCTAGGCGGCCGGAGGTCGAAGTTTTGGGCACCTCCCGTCACTGAGATAATAAGGTTTGGTTTCCTGTGAGAGAAGCTTAGGTTTGAGTTGCTCGGCGATCTGAACATACAATCCTGCCCCAACATTCCACCCTGTCCCAGAGAACAAAAGACTTTGAATGTTGTCCAAAGTGGTTTTGGACGTGTCCTGACAGGAAGTGAGAGCTGCTTCAATAACAACGGAGAGAAAATCACCGCGCGAACACGAGCATAAAAAGCGCTGTTGTCTCCACCATAGATAAAATAGAGGGTTCCTGACATAGTGAGTGTTGCAAGCAAAAAAACCGGCGGCATACCGAATGAAGGGAATATCTGGGGGTTCAGCCTCAAGGAAACAGACCGCTTCTTCGATGATCGACGTTCTTCACTTGGCTCTCGCTCCACGGTATCACTCATTGTCCCATACTCACTTGAACCATCAGCACGCTGAAAATGCGCCAACAGCGAAGCCCGCTCTCTGATGTCGGGCGATCGCTTGCGCGGCATTGAGACGCGCCTCGGCCCTCGAGTTTTCGGCCTCGAGACAGGATTGGATAGACTGAGTCGTAACTTGGCTCCCCTCCTTGGCCATTAGTTAGAAACTTACCTTTGGGATGGATAGTCTCGCTAGCGTGAAAACGAGGAAACTTCACGCCACTGATGGCTCGAAGGCACGGCGTGATCAAGTTCACTGTCGGGAGGGTTTAAATGAGGTGTCACTGTGCTTCAACCCCGTGGATGATCGAGCTCTTCTTGGGTGGGTGCAACCTGGCTCTCGATGATTGTCACGACGTTGCAGCACTGAGTTCATAATTTCGACCATGGGGAGTGGACCGAATTCAAAACTTCGTCCCAGATGCGTGTTTTTTTTCTCACAAGTTCAGCTGTCGAATAATTCGGTGGCGGTCTCGTTACCCTTTCCGCTTCTATTGTTATGCCGCTCACGACTGGGATCGAGACAAAATGCGCAGGAATTCGCAAGAATAATACAAACACCATTCCTTCTGTAATGCAACCCTTTAATTCAACAAGCGCAGACTATCAGGCAAGCAAACCCAAACTTGACGCACGCAAGCAAAATTAACAGTGCGGCTGTCAAACCACAGCATCCGAGGCACCACGCCTATCCAGTGCGAGGTCCCCCCTGAGCACCTCAACTATTTGAATGGCCCTTCACCCACTCTTCTGTTGAGAGCTGCAGTGAGTCCAAAAACCGAGGCATCGCTGTCGATGCAGCCCAGTTCACCATCGAGGCGGATGCGGCGCGAGGATCATCAAAGTACGCAACTGCGACGTCCACCCCTGGCTCACTTGCTGTGGTGTGTGGCCGCAGCACGATATCAGAACGGTATTCAGTCACGCGAACTTTGTTCTTGTTCTCGGGAAAATCTGTATCGGTGGCACGGTTGACGATAACAATGGCGTCTTGCACCTTCTGAACCTTTCGCTGGAAGATGTACTCCCTGTCAGCCATTGGGAACGGGTACTTGACCCACCACTGCAACATTTCTGTGCCGTCCGGCAGGGTCATCACAGTCTCCAGTCGAGCGACAGAGCTGTCCCAGCGACGCCGATACTCGTTGTTCATCAGAACACCCTGGAGCACCTCTGCTGATACGTTGTCATAGGTCCCGGTTGCCCGATACTGATACAATGCTCCTTTGGGGCGACGCCAGAGCCGAAAGTCCTTGTGATTCGTGAATTGCTCCCAAATTTCGTCAGTGAAAAGTTCATCACAGGCTTGCATAAACTCAGAGTCAGGAATGCCAGAAGTAGCGGACCCCGATTCCACATCAACTTCACCCGTGGATTCCGGGACGTGATCGTTGCAGACACTTGAATCCTTCAGAGCAACCGCCGAATTTCCATTTCCAAGAGATTGAGAGGACTCTTCGACCTCAAACTCTAACTCCAACTGAGCCAACAGTGCTGGCTGAGGTAGTTCCGGCTTAAGTGAGGCTAGGACAAGACCATCTGCATGACCAATAGCCATCCCAGCATTGAGGCCGAGAACAGCAGCGACCGCAGGGGGCGCCAAGGAACTAGCATACCGGGCGAGAGACGCGTACGTATGCCGGAGACGATGCGAACGAACCTTTGTAGGAACTTCACGAGAGGCAATATCTCCAGCCATTAAGGCCAGTTGTCTCACTTTCATGGCACGCATTGCCGGCCGTCCGATCGTAGGCAAATCCAACAGGCTGAGGCACACAGTGCACGCAGAAAGAATAATCTCGACGATTGAAGGCAAGTGACCGCATGTCAAGTGGCGCGTCAAGCCGACTCAAGCGGCAAGCTCCCGCGTTGCTGACTTCATTACCGCGAAACGATAAGAAAAGTCTTGCGATGGGCAGCTTTTTGGAGGTCGTGTCTTTTGTGACCTCGCCGGGCGTGGTCGCCTCGACCATTGCACTTGTTGTCCCTGTTGCGTTACTTCTGCTTAGATGGATGTTCTCACGATCAGAAGCGTTTTTTGAAGCGGCTCTGAGAAGAGCTCCTCCACGGATTGCCGCGCAACATCCAGTCAACGCCGAAGTGGCGCGTGCGCTGGAAGAGATGATCCGAAGTGGCAGGCAATACGGAGTCCAGGTTGCTGCATATTATAAGGGGGAGCTTGTTGTCAGTGTGTGTGCTGGTGTTTGCAGGCGCGGGAACCTGGGTTGGGTTCCGGTCGAGCATGACACGGTGATAGGGCCCTGTTCAATACCATGTTTAACGGTGTGTCACAGTTATTTATGTCCTATTCCCTCTGCAAAGGAACATCGGCTACTGCTCTTTTGACCCTTGTTGACTCTCAAGCCGTTCGGTATTCCTCTCCTGTCAGCCACTACTGGCCAGCTTTCGCGGCCAACGGCAAGGACGCCGTGACAGTCGAATGCGCTGTCAGCCATCGTGCCGGTCTCAAGAAAATGCTACCGATAGGTCGATTCGTGTTCTCATACCTGCGGAGCCCCGCTCACGTCTGGCGGTGGGTGTCGTCATTGGATGCTCGAGTATCTAATGACTAAATGTTCACGACGGTGCAGGGCGGGCTGCGCTTGGATAGAGCGACAGAAGCCCCAGTGGGAGCCCGATACCAAATGTGAATATCATCCAGTGAGTTTCAGTTGGATCGTCGGTGGAATAGTTCAGGCGGCAAGCGGCAGGTGACAGATACCCAGTTTTTCTCGCGTGCTGATGCTACTCCCAGACACATCCACGACGTTGTTGAAGAAAATATCGCTCGTCCACTGGGTGTGAGTGGTCAGGTACCCCCCCCCCCCCATGATTTCTGTGTTCAACTTTTAGGTTGACTTTTTGTCCGTATGGTAGATGTATCTCGGTAGCCTCCCTGCAACCCAACGGAATCTGGTGGCGAAGCTGGAACCAGCCCCGCGAGCAGCCTGGGTTCATCGTGTTTCCCCAGGATGGGTAAAAAAGGCAGCGATTTTCACCGAAGCAGCAATCGCCACCCGACTGGCCAACTCGCGGCCGTGGAGTCGTGTGTGTTTACCGTCAAGCAACGGGTTCTTCACAGCCGGTGCAATTGCTAAGATGTGCGCAGATCTTTCCACGCCCGACTCACGATTGTTCAGACACCTGTATTAGCCATGCTCGTTTTCCGAGAGACACCGAACTGTCCATCACAACGTGATAGAAATCTTTGGAGTAGACTACAAGTCACCGTTGGACGAAGACCAATGCCTCCTTGTGCCCATTCGCTGACCCACTCAGGCTAACTCCAGTTCTGCAGGTACGGCGCCTTGGCAAATAACGGCAGCATCGACAATGGGAAGACCAAGCTTGTGTCGCCGTTTACGACATCCGTGTTGCGCGTTGCGGTCGAGTCCACCGCTAAAACACTGCCCCCTTCTGGACACGGGCATCATGGGTGCGTGGTCTGCTTTCATGGTTTGCACGGATGGTATGGTATGGTCTTCTTTTATGGTTTATGGTCGGCATCGTCCGCTTTCGTGACCTGCAGCACCTCGACGCTCTTCCTTGTCGGGTGCCTATCTTGCACTGAACAGGGTTTTACCCCCCTCCCAGTGTTTGTGTCTGTGTGGCTGTGCCGAGTTTGTGGCTTCAACGTCGGCCCCACCTTCCTTTGAACAGGTTTTGGAACTCAAGCGGTTGCCTGTCTGCAGTTCACCACTGTTATTTTTAGTATTTGTTTGCATGTCTCTCGCCCCCCCCCGCCCAGACTTCGCAATTTTCCCCTCGGTGCTCCCGAAACTGACTGCCCTGGCGTTAAGTGTCTTGGAAGAGCAGCTTAACTCGCATCAAGCCGAGCAATCTCTTCAGAACCGATATGTCTCGCGCTCGCTCTGTCTGCAAGTCTGCAAGCCCGTCTGTCTCTCTTTTCTGGCCCCCTCACCATCCTCCTTCCTACTTCCTTACTGCTCTCGTCCCAACTTTGCGCAACAGGGACACTCCTTCCCGGTTGGCACTCGGGTTCTCACCATGGCCAGTGCCCGAGTTGCAGGGACGGAACGCAACCAAGTGTGTAGGCCATAACGGCGTCGGCGGTTGTGCTGCTTTTGCTGACCTGTCTTCTGGGCTGAGCATTTGCGTCATGAAGAACGGGTATGTTGCGCGAGGGTTGTGTGTGTGATCATGTTAACGGCGCAGCACGGCGGTAGAGAGAGAACATTCCATTCCAGCAACCTAGGAGCTGCATAACAGCCCCAGATTCGTGGATCTGTCTTAGGAGAACAACACGAGAGAAAGCGAGAGTGGGAGAGAGGGCGCAGAGGGACAGGGTGGTTTGTCACATCCATTCAAAGATTGAGCAGTGTGCGTCAACATATGTGATACGGTGCTGTAACTAGGTGCCACGGGTTGCAGGTTCGAACCTCGGTCCATGTGTGCAAGTTTCTTGGGCTTGCAGGTGGGGGGGGGGGAGACCCAGGCTGACAACCAGGGACGAGAGGCAGAGAAAGACAGAGCCAGAAGTGTGCAACCGTGTGTGCAAGCTTCTTGGCCTTGCAGGTGGGGGGAGGAGCGACCCAGAGACCAGGGACGAGAGGCAGAGACAGCGACAGAGACAATCACAGGCAGAGAGAAGAGTATTCCTGAGCTGACACGTTTGACAACTACGAGGCGCATTCTGTCGAACTCACACGTTTGGCAGCTACGAGGCGTATTCCATTGATCACAGCACGGTGAGCCCGGATGTTGCTACCATATGCCAAGTGATTCGACAAGGACTGGGGCTGGCTTGAGAACCTGGGGGACGGCGAGGCAGCGCGCCCAACGCTTGCATGCGTCCGCCATCCGCCCTCTGGTCTGCGACGCGGGGGTGGTCAAGTGGGGGAAGCCGGCTCGAAGCAAACATACGTGAACGTTCACGTATGTTGCCATACGTGAACGTTCACGTATGTTGCAAGACCGCCGAGTCCCGCAGTGGTGTCGACAGCCAGGTGCTCTCAAAACTTGCAGGCTCGCCGAGAATCATTTTCCAGTGACTCTCTATTTTATTATGCACTGAGCACGGCTGCAGCTGACTCCTATGCTTGCACCGGTCACTCATGCTCAACGCTTCAGCTCCTTCAAGATCTAGAACACTGGTGGGCAAACTGTGGAAATTATCACGGCGCAAACCCAGACCCGCACGAGCCGTGTCGACAGGTTTCGCCCTGACGTCCACGGTGCGAGAACTGACCGTGGTTGCAACTCGGTTGGAGAACTTTGGTGGGAGACGGTGGGGTCCAATATGGCTACGCAAAGCACACGAATCACAAGACTCTGCCCGGCAGCCTAGGGCCAAGTGCCACCTCCCGACACCTGGTAAATACACCTGCCCTGTTCGAGCTGCCTGGTTCCGTTTGATGAGAGAAACCAACTGCAACGTACACGCGCGATAACTGGGTCCCATTTGATCGCAGGCTGGCTTACAACACGGATGGCTCTGTGTTTTTCCTCACCGCCAACCTCTCATGTCCAAACTTTTTGACAAGCAACTCGAACAATGCGCACAACGCTGCGTGGATGCCTCTCTCACCATTTGATCCGGCTGGTTGACAACAAGCTAAGCTGCGAGAACTGGTGCCGTGATTGCGAGTGACTCCGTATGTTTTGAAAAGCCGCCTCCTCGCGCGGCCGTTGCTTTGACGACTCTGAAATGGTGGAGCACGCACGTGCATCACCACAATGCCTTAACGGCACACTGTGCACCTCAGCGATTCAGCACCGAAGCCGAAAATTACGAAACGCGACTGGACCAGCACGCTGCTGTTGTGGCAAGGAAGGTATACGTTTGCGCCCACATAGAGATAAGTCTGTCTGTTCTTTCAGCATTGGCACACACTGTCCAGTGTCAGTGTCGTAAACTCAACACATTCCAGGTCCGTTTCGGCCAGAAATTCACGCAGCTCTCACCAGGAGCCAGTTCACAGTTCAACCAGATACAAGTGCCCAGATGCACAGGAGAACCTCCCATGCAACACCGGGACACAAAAAAAGGGCCGCCCCGACCTGGACCTCGACACAGTGCAGCGACCAGAACTCTCTCCTCCATCCCTGCCTTGCCCGTCCCCCCTCTAAAAGCAACTACAACTATTTCACTTTGGCCAAGAGCTCACCGCCCGCGACATGAACAACAGCAAACGGCGCGGTACGCCAGCCAACCGATGTCCACCGACCCAACACACGCGCGCAAGACACGAGGAGACGGCCGCACGCACCGCGCCAGCGTCCACCGACACGCAGGAGACGCGAGGCTTGCGCTGCACCAACCAGCTGCCCCGCACGCACAGCACAGACCACACCACACACACACACAGCACAGCACGCCCGCCCGCAGCCCGCGAGGGCCACGACGGCATCATGCGCAACTCGCTCGGCGCCGCCACAGCGTTTCCTGCCCAGGCCACAGCAATCGGGCGCGACGAGACAGTGCGAATGGCGAGAGAACACCGAGAAGCGCATCCCGGCCAAGTTCAACCGATTTTCTCGCGCTCACGGCGTTCGCGTTGAGCAGCCTCCCGCTGTGATCGCTTCACGATCTCCTGCGTGGTAGTGTGAGATAACAACGCCGTTTACTTCTCGGCTGCTTTCCGCGCTTTCTTTGCAAGCTTCTGCGTGGCAGATGTGAGAAAACGATCTGCCGAGACCCCGTGCGTGAAACTGGGTCGAGTTTGGAAACACAGACAACCACAGCGAAACGGACCGACAGGATATCCGGAATCTGGAAAATGGCGTAGTTGGGCTCGAGGTGGTGCCCAATGCGGCGGAACTGATGGTCGGGCACAGGACCCATCGCAGTCAGCAGCTGCGTCACGAGCTGAGGCAGCTGCGATTCTCTGCGCCACAACATTGCCAGTTTCATCTGCGAGCATGCGTGTGAGCGTTGTTCGAGCTCGGAGTGAATTGACGAAGCTGACAAAAGCTCCACGAGTGCAGAACTCGAGCAAGGTTCGCATCCAGCCCGCTTGGCGGAGCAGGTGCGATCTCTCACGTCCGGACACACACACTGCCGATGCTGGCTCCCTGTTTGCCTATCTGTCTCGCGCTCCTTCATTAACTGCACTTCGGTTCTGTCGTGTTCGCGCAGACGTCCATCAACAGCTGCTCGAGCGGACAGAGCAGGCGCACTGGGGACCCAGGGCCGACAGTGAAGCCAGACTGACCGCAGAGACAGCAGACAAAGACTGGGGACAGACTGAAGTGAACAAGCGAGAGGGCGGTGAACGAGCTCGAGCCAATGGCGTACCTCCACCGACCAGGTTGCAACGCATTTCTCCTGGGCAAGGGTGGCCATGTTATGCTCAATCAGCAAAGGAAGCCCAAACCACGCCGCCTCAGTGATAACCGCAGGGCTGGGAACAGACTAGGGTAAGTACAAACGCTCGATCCGACCCAACGGGTTTCCCCTCCGCGCAGACACAAGTGCAGGCGCTGACAAGCCAGATTGGAAATTACAGAGGGGAAAATGACAAATGGGGGAAAATACAATTCGACAGCGAGTTCCTGAATAAGGGGGGGGGGGGGGTGACTCAATGGGGACGTACCCAGGCTTGCACACGCAGAAATCAGAAATCCACATATAGTGCGGGACATTCCGGGTGTAGCCGACCACATGGACAGCCGAGTCCCCAAAGTCCAGGGTGTCAAGCTCTTGCTTCAATTCCGAGTTCTTGCCGCAGATAAAGATGTAGTTGAGCGGCACGGGCTGCTGCTGACACATGCGTGCCAAAGTTGGGAGCTTGCGGGACGCATATCTGAAGCAGGTGTGAATCGTTCAATCGGGACCAAAGTGGAGGTGGAGGTGGAGGGTGTATGGAGGTGTTGGTGGAATGTACGGAGGTGTCAGTGGAGGCAAGTGGCCAGTGAGGTGGAGGCAAGTGGCCAGTGAGGTGGAGCGAGAGACGCACCCGCCATAGAAGAGCAGACATGTTCGGCGAGTGGGGTCCAACCCCAAGGTTCGGAGCTCTTCCTGCCGGTCGCCCACAAGCTTGTTGTTATAAAACGACGGTCGCATCACCATGCCCGACACAGGAAACACGTTATTAGGTGGATAATTCTTAGCCTTGCATTGTTCCTGGATGCGCTTCGTGCCGGCAATGATATAGTGAGTGACATCCTGCATCCAGGGATGCACAAAGCTCTCCTCAAAATCTGTCACGAGCACGGCGACCGGGACATGGCCCATGCCAGCCGCATGGAGACCTCTGCCAGCGATGCCGTTGACCATGGTGATGACCGAAACGACCAAGTCCGGCTTCGTCTCAAGCCAGAAGTTTTTGGCAATGTCGACACCCACAAACTTTCCCATGGGGCACGCGTGACACATAAAAATAGAGATATTGGAGAGGGTGCTCAAAATCCTCGCGACAGTGGAGCTCCAGAAGTTGTTCGTGGCAAGGCACCAGTTGTAAATCTCCTCACCAGTCACGTTGAAGGTGGTGTAGAGAGTGTTGTTTTCGTTGGTCTCAAGAGCAGCAGGAAGATCCACATCAATCAGCTCCCAATCAAAATTACAGGCAGACAGCACCTCCTTGAGAGCGTTGAGGGCAGCCAGATGCCCTCCACCAGAGTTCGCTTTCAGAAGGCAGACGCGGACGGGTCGCCGGCCTGAAAGCTTCACATCTGAGACCCGTCGCACCAACGAATCCATCAGTTGTTCCGTATTCAGGCGTTTTTGGTACACTCCAGCAGCAGGGGCGTTTTCGTACAAGTTATTCTTTTGGGATTCCCTGACCTCAAACTCCACCAAGTTCCACCAGCGCAACATGTACACAGCAAGCAACACAAGACCAACGCCAACGGCATATAACAGTACACGTGGCCACAGAGGGGTTGAGAGGACAATCGCAAGCACCATGAGTCGAAAGGTTCGCTTCATCCTTTCTCTGATAGCCAGAGAGGGCATGAGCATAAAGTCGGGAACGGTCTGGCCCGGACTCTACGGAGTGTCAGCTCGCGATCCAACAAACAAAGCTCTAACCTGTGCGCCAGTCATGGACCGGCCATGCAGAGGATCCTTCGTTGGGCTGCGGCCCCGATCACCCTCGGCTTGCGACATGATGTTGATGACCACGTACTGGGTTGGTCACCCGCCCCGACTTTTTGTGGCGTATGCGATCCGCGTGAGCGGAGCGGATCATGTGCCCTATTCCTTTCCTAGGTATTTTCAGCAAGATAATGTTATTCCGTCAGTTAAATCCGTCGTTTAATCCGAGGCCGACCCGGCGCGGACTCGCGGAGTCGCGGACCGGCGGATGCGGGATCGTTCTGCAGCACAATGGAAAGAAAGAACAAATTGTATTGCGAGGCCAAGCAAGGATCAAAGCGATGGCACCCTCCGTTCAAATATGGGTGCTTGTTGAATGTCCGAGTAACGGACTCCCTAGACTGATGGCGCCTGAACAAGTCATTGCCGGTTCGATACGGCATTACACGGATTCTCGAGACCATTTGGCGCCGGCCGTCTTCACCACAAGATAATTCACAACGCCAGGCATCAGCGAGTGAAGTGCCAAAATCACCCGGAGCATGACAGGGCGGACGTGAAGCGTTTCCCCTCGTTCAATTGCAACGGCGAGATGCTCCGCAGCTTGCCTCGGAGTCAACGCTGCCACAATGTGAACGCACGCACGCTGATAGGTTCTGGGTCTATGGTTCGCACGCTGGCAAATCACGAGAGTCTGCTCCTTTGTGGACACTTACTTGGAATGAGCATGCTCGCGATCCATGGAATGCTGCTAGCTTGCACCTGATTGGCCTTGAAGTAGTTCGATGACACCTGAATGAATCGATTATCTCTTTGCAGCCACCAACCGTGATACAGTGACCATGCATTTTGGATAGTGGGTAGAAAATAGGGATCGAACGCCTCAACAGCGAACTTCTCCCAAAACAACATCTGGCACTGCGCACCTCTCCAAAAACAACATCTTGCACTGTGATGCTGAAGCCATAGAGATCAGCACGGAGAGCCTCCCCAAGTCCTCGAAGCGCCCATCTTGCAGCAATGTACGCCGTCGCCCCTATCAGCTGTGTTCAACAAGAAGCGGAGAGAAGCCAGCATGAGCCCTGAACACGGGGCGCGGCGCACCTGGCCAAGCAGAATAGCCTGCAGGCGACTGGACGTTGACAATGGCACCTCGATTATGCTGTTCAGGCCGTGAGAGACGCAAGTGCGCAGAACACCCACCTTGACCATGGCTGGCAGGAACGCGCGGCTCGTGTATGCTGCAGCAAGATATGGGGCTGCAAATGGATGTCAGTGGGGAAAGCGGATGTTTTGAAAATGTAATGCTGCGATTAAGGAATACGGACCATCAAGACAGTCGCGAATCTCCTCCTCCGGCATGTCATGAAGAAATCTGCAAGCGAGGTTCAACGTCAACGAAGGAACCCACACAACTTACGTCCAGCGCCCTGCACCAGCACAATTTACAAGAACGTCCGGTGCACCGTTCGGGCACTCTCCCATAATGTGCTTCGCCGTGACGCTGACAGCGGCGGGGTCCGAGCAGTTGACCGGACAGACCACAGCGACACCAGGATGCTTTGTTTCAATAGTGTCAGCCTGTCTGATGATCAACGTTATGTCAATACACGCTCTGCAGACATACCACATTCTGCAGCTTCGCCTGGGTTCGGGCAAGCAAAAACACACGAGCAGCACCTTTCTCAGCCAGTACCTCACCTAGCGCAGCACCAATACCTTCACTGGCACCAGTGACAACCACATTAGCACCACGGATTGGAATGCCAGCCAACATTGGGACACCCGCGAAGACCAGTCGCTTTCCTATCCGATACAAGAGGTACGCAGGAACCCCAACGAGAAGAAGCCGGCGAAGGACACAAGGTTCGCTCTTCTTTGGGCTACCCAAGAGTCGTCAGCGACAACCACAAAAAAACTCGCTGTGATTACCGTAATGCTCCCATGAAGACGTCGGTCAGGGCAACGCTGATTCCAGCCATCCTGGAGCTCAAGAACCAGACAACTTTTTAATAAAATATTGGACGAACTGCGTAAGTTTCGATTCATACGAGCAGATATCGATCTCCCTGCTCCCGAATCCCGATCAGCCACCGTCCGGTCAGTGCCGCTGTGCAGTGCGCACTCCTGTGCGTCTGTTTCACAGATGTCATCGCGCAGCAACGATGTGCGGTTGATTGTCGACACCCTGGCCGTGTCACACGAGGAGGCTGAGAAGCTGCTTGAACAAGCCAAGTATGATGTTGTCGAGGTACGCTCGATCGATTCAGTCGGAAGCTATGCGATAGCTCAGGGCCCGCGCCAGGTCATTATGAACAACCGAAACTTGAATCGGAGTGAGTCTGCGTCATCTTCGTTGAGATCAATCCCAGTGCCGACGCCTGTGCGCACCTCTGTACCAAGCTCCCCGGTCAGACGACCCGTGTCAACCCCTCTCGCTGATCGAAGTCAAGTCTCTCACATGGTCACCCCTCAGGTAGCAGAGTGTCTGCAAATAGCGTTTGCTGCTTGTGCTCTTGCACGCCCTTCACTCTAGCTTTTACAGGGCAAACTCCAGTTTGATACTGAGGAGCTACAGAACCTGCGAGCGCTCGTGAAAGAGTTGCAAGGCTCCCTCTCGGCACAGCAAGTACGCCCATTTGCCGCGGCTTTCGACCGAGTTTGCTCACTTCTGAACGTAGAAATCTGCGTCCAGCACAACTGAACAAGTGGCACTGATGGAAAAAGAGAAAGCGAAGCTTCGCATCAATTTGAAAGAGCGAGAGGAGCACAACCATTCGCTCCAGATCATGTTGTCGGAGGTACGATGGCGAGCGAGCTCATCCCTTAGCAACCTGATGCTACAGGCTTTGCGTGAACTCGAGCGGCTACATAAGTTCGAGGCCGACGCACAAGGGAAAGACGATGAGGTACCTGGCCACCCTTTTTTACCTTTTTGAGTTCGTGCGTGGTTGGAGGGATGAGTTTCACCCACTCTTGTCTTCCCTGATTGCATCACTCGATTGTGTGTGTTCCCAGGTTTAACTACCTTACAAACCTGGATGCTCTTTGTGTCGGATTGCTCAACAAGACGTCCTTGCATGCAGGACCTGGAAGTGCAGTTGACCTAACACCCCTGCCAGTTGAAGAAGGTGCAAGAAGACCTTGCACAGGTGCCCCCAGACGTTTGGCACAATTTCGTTTAATTTTGTGTGCAGTTTTTCTTTAGTCCCGTGTTCTTATTGATGTTTGCCAGATCGTCCATTGTTGCCTGGCTTCATGTTGAGTCTAAACGCGCCTGTTTCAGTTGCAGCTGGCTCTATGGTTGTTTTTGTCGAACGGTGAATGTTCGTGTCGATTGTGCTGGAATCATGTAGCAGTCCAGCCTGTTGCCACCAACGCGACATGAGATATTTTTTGGTCTTACTCTCAAACGACTTGATTTGGGGGTTGGCTTGTCTCTCAGGCGGAACTGAATTTGGAGTTGGCTTGTTGTCTCACTCTCAGACGTATTTGATTTTGGAGTAGGCTTGTCGCCTCAGGCGTACCATGTTCAAGCAGCGGAGTTGAAAATCTTCACCGTCTCCATGAAAACTGATATTCCCAGGTATCCGAGGAGAAGTCCAGCCTGTTGTCCAAGTACACCGCTGAGGCAGCGCTGCGTGAGACACTGCAGACCAATGCCCGTGAGGTACGGCACAGCCAATCCTCACGAGGTAATAGCTCACGAGGGACTCCCTAGTGCTCACGAAGTGCTGTACACACTGCAGACTAGCGCCCAGGAGGCAGACGAGGTCCGAGACTTTCCTTCCGCTAGCGTTACCCCACTGGCTCGGAGTGTCACATTTTCCGTCATCCTGTTACATCTGGCAGTTTCCATCTCTCATGTTATTCATTTGCCGATCCCACGTGCTGAAACCAGCCGATGCACTGGTAAACTTGCCAGCCTGGTGTGAAACAAGTCCGCCCTCGTGCTCACGAGGGACTGTGCACCAATGCCCACGAGGGACTGTGCACCAKTGCYCACGAGGGACTGTGCACCAGTGCCCACGAGGGACTGTGCACCAGTGCCCACGAGGGACTGTGCACCAGTGCTCACGAGGGACTGTGCACCAGTGCTCACGAGGGACTGTGCACCAGTGCCCACGAGGGACTGTGCACCAGTGCCCACGAGGGACTGTGCACCAGTGCCCACGAGTGATGGCAGCTTACATACATAGCTCTCCCTTGTTCCTCGCTCCTTCTCCCTTTTCTCCCTCTCCCTTCTCCCTCCCTTCTCCCTCCCTTCTCCCTCTCTCTTCTCCCTCTCCCTTCTCCCTCTCCCTCTCGAATGCAACTCAAAGTTCGAACCTGCACGGCACACAGTACACATTGCAAGTGATACGCCACTGTCAAGCGCCAGCTCTGCAACAATCAGAGGCTCAGCATGCGTGCGCAGGACAAGAAGCGCATTGCCCAGCTTGAGGAGGAGCTTGCGGGCTCTCGCAACCAAATTGCCGAGCTGGAGAAACTGCGGGACGCTCTGGTGCGTGACCCCATCAACCGTCGAGACTGGTGCAAGAGCACGAGAATCGCAGATCTCCACGATCGATGTCCGTCTTGGAATCGTTCAACACCGAGAGACAATCTATCCTCTTCTCGCCAGCTGTTTGGTCCACCTGGGAACATCTCTTGAGCATCTCCACCGCACGAATCATGGCTGGCGATACCATCCTGTTTCCTTCGATTTTGATCATCCTTGACGACAACGATGCTGATTCTGGAGTGCTCTCAGATAACGATTTCCATCCCAGATGGACGCCGAGGTTCGAGCCCAGGACAAGTCGTTGGCAGAGAGTGAGGCTGCGGTCCTGAGGGAGAAACTATCGCAGCTGACGGTGCGTGTGTGCTGTGGGCGAGAGTGGAGAGTGAGGCTGCGGTCTTGAGGGAGAAGCTATCGCAGCTGACGGTGCGTGTGTGCTGTGGGCGAGAGTGGAGAGTGAGGCTGCGGTCTTGAGGGAGAAGCTATCGCAGCTGACGGTGCGTGTGTGCTGTGGGCGAGAGTGGGCAGCCGTCCAAGTCAGTGCCGACGAAGTATCAATGTACTGTCGATCCGTTGGCGGAGGGCGAGTTGAGGTGGGCGTGCGCGTCACTCTTGAGATGTTTCTCTGTCTAGATGTTTCTCGCCACATAATGCCATTTTTCTGAAACACCCTCATTTTTGCCTTAAGCTGGGAACGGTCGTCACAACGTCCCAGCTAACAGTAGCCCTTGAAGTTTTGACTGGCTCCTCCAGGATGCCCTTAGCGCTGAGAGGCAAGAGGTAGAGCGGCGGATGAGCGAAATGAACTCGGAGCAGGCCAATCTGACCACTGCACTGCGCATCGAAAAGAACCGGGCAGACGACTTGCAGACAGCCATCGACTGTGCCGAGACGGAGCTTCAGCGCACCCGCCAGATGCTCACCGCCCGCGACGCCAGCCTCAAAGAGTCTGACAGCAAGCTCACGGAATCTGACCAGCGCTTGCACGCGTGTGACCGCAGGGTGCAAGACCTCGAGCGCGGGGCGCAGGAGCTGGAGCGGCAGCTCGCCGACGCGGCAGCCAAGCTGAAGGAGTCTGACACCAAGGCCCTCGAATCTGACCGCCTGCTGCGGGAATCCGACCGAAAGCTCAAAGAGTGTGAAGGAAAGCTCCAGGAATCTATCGGCAGGTGCCAGAGCCTGGAGCAGCAGGCCGCCGACGCCGCCACGCAGTTGCACGAGGCCGGCCGCAACCTCCAGGACTCTGCCCAGAAGCTGCAGGCATCTGAGCGCAGGGTCCAGGACTTGGAGCGCGCCGTCCAGGGGCTGGAGCAACAGCTCGCGGACACGACAGCGCAGCGGGAAGAGTGTGACCGCAAGCTCCAAGAGTCTGACCGCCGCCTCAAGGAATCCATCCGAAAGCTCCAGGAATCTGACGGCAGGTGTCAGGAGACCAGCGAGCAACTCCTGGAGTCGGACCGAAAGCTCCAGGCATCCGTCAAGAAATGTCAAGAGTTTGACCGCAAGCTGCAGGAGTCTGGCCTAGCGCTTCAAGAGTCGGAGCGACAGCTTCAAGTGACCGGGCAGAAGCTCCAAGACACGGAGCAAGCTCGCCAGGCACTGGACCAACGGCTGCAAGAATCTGACCGAAAGCTCCAGGAATCTGACCGTCGCCTGGCGGAGTCGAACAAGCTGCTGCAGGCTTCTGACCACAAACTGCAAGAGTCAGACTTGAAGCGGCTCGACACAGGACGCAAGCTTCAGGCCTCGGAGAAACGAGTTAAGGAGGTGCGCGCGACTCTGGAGTTGCTTGTTGCGTGCGAGGGGTTTTTGCCAAAGAACTCTGTTAATCTGAGAACTCCACTCAAGTTGTCGAGCGAGTGTGTTTGATTGACTCAGAGGGGAAGGGAGAGGAGGGAGGGTGTGGTGCGTCTGAATTAGTTCTCTCCCTCTCTCTCTCCCTCTCGTTGTTCATACGCCGATTTCTCAGCTCTGACCAGCGATTGTGCAGGCGGACCGGCGCGTTGCTGAGCTCGAGAATTCTCTGCAGAACACGGAACGCCGCCTCCAGGAAACCGAGCGGTAGGTGCCGGAGTGCACAGCAGCCTTGTGCTCTGTGCCCTCGTTCCTTCTCCTCTTGGACGCCACGCGACCCAGCTGATACCGACACCATGACATAATTGATCTTGTCACGTTTTGGGGAAACTTCAATCTGTCTGTGTGATATAAGCAAGGACTGAGGCCGCTTTTTATTCTGTTGCAGACACTTGATTAGTTCTTCGGTTGCATGCTCAAGCCTGCGGTTTCTGTTTCGGTGTTACGTGTTTGTTCCCACTGCCGATTCTGTCTTCTGCTAAATCATGCGGAGCGCAGGCTGAACGACGTGACACACCTGACTGCTCTGGCGAGCTCCCCCCCCCCTCTTGACACACTGGTGGCAGGAACCTCGAGCACTCGGCCCGAAAACTCAAGACGACTGAGGAGTCGCTGGCGTGCGAGCGGCTTGCTTTGGTGCGCTGACTGCTCTTCTAGATCCACGTGTTCTAGCGCGTCCTCTCGTATGCTGTCACTGCCACGTAATAGCATGCCGTCTCGTGTTCTCGCACTGGCAGGGCTTACACAAGAATCTTACAACAACGTCTAAACATGGCATGCGTCATTACGTGGCATTGCCTCTCGACTCTCGCTGGCACACTCCTGCTCCCCGTGCTCGCACTTGCTCAACACCACCTCGGATATCCTCCCTCCCACCTTCCGCCTGTCGCGTGCTTCCAGGTGTTTGGTCTGTCTTCTCGTTGCAGTCGCTGAGTCCCGGGTTTGTGTGTTCCGGATTGCATTATCTCGGTGGGCAAATCGTCTCAAAATTGAACACAGGAGGAGGCGCGAGAGGAAAATGCCGCTGCTCGATCACGGGCGCAAACCGCAGAGGTAGACCTGCTTGCCCTCGACCTCTTCCTCTCCCCCCCCCCCTCTCTCTGTTCCTCTCTCGTTCCTTACACCCCCACCCCCTCTCTCCCAATTCTCTCTGCCTCTCTGTCTCTGCTGTCTCCCCCCTTAGGGCGTGTGACCGCCTGTTCCCGCTCCTACCGCTGCTAACGTCCTGACCTTGACGCCTCAGGGCGTGTGACCAGCTGCTCACGCTCCTAACGCTTCTCACGTCCTAACCTTGGCGCCTCAGGGCGAGTGTGACCGCCTGCGTGTCGAGCTCAGCGACGCGGTGGCCGCCAAGCTCAGTGCTCAGGACCAACTCGCTGTCCATGCGAAACTGCACCAGGTG
>QUTJ01031781.1:0-18796 GCA_003573635.1 Goniomonas avonlea | reverse complement strand
GTGGTGTTGTCCGTGGTGTTGTCCGTGGTGTTGTCCTTGGTGTCGGCCGCGGTGCTGACACGGCCGCAGGTGGAGGCATCTCTGGAGGAGTCTCACCGCCTTGACCTCAAGTCTCACGACCTGGCCGCTGAAGCACGTGCCGCGCTGCACAGAGGTGCTTGCTTGCTTGCGCTGTCTTTTTGACCTGGTATTGTCTTCCACAAGCCCAGGCGCTCAGATCACAGATGTTGCTGTTATCTCGAGGTCGGTGCGTGCACGCTCTGGCGGGAGGTGCGGAACGCCTTTCATAATGACCGTGAAGCTCGGATCGATCAATGCTGACTGTGGCGCAGGTGACCTGGAGGAGGGATTGCGGCTCATACAAGCAGCCGAGAAAGCGTACACGTTTGCCCGGAAGGCTGGTGCGGCGGAGTTGCTGCAGCAACTTGCTAGCATCACGTCCGCCCTCACTGAAGCCCGTGAGCGAGAAGGACATCGCAAAGCAGGTACCACCCCCACCGTGGTGTTGTGCTCCATGCAAACGCCGGGTGATCAAAGGGCCGTGAGGAGGGCGGGAGTCGGACAGAACCAGGGAACGGGAGGGCGAGGGAGAGTGGGACCGAGGGAGGGGGCGAGGCAGAGGCAGGCACACAGGAAGAGAGAGACCCACCGGGCCGTGGGGCATGGAGAAGGAGGTGACCCCCCTCCCCAAAATTGACAGTGAGAGCAAGCGAGGGCAGAGGGGCACACGGCACCGTGACGCAGGTGTCTGCAGGAGACGACATCATTGCAAGGGCGGCTGTCGCAGTGCGTGCCGGCCTGGTTGAGGAGGCTGCGAGTCTTGTGCGTCAGGCTGCGAATCAGTACGGGCTGGCGCACGACAAGGGTGCGGCTGGGTGGACCATGGTCGCAGAGGTGGAGGCTCAGCTTGCCATCGCTGGTTCACTCGAGGAAGCTCGTGTTGAGGGCGAAAGGTAATTCCTTTCCGCTGTGGCGTGTGTGAGGGTATAGTCTGACCCAAAGCGTGGGCTACATGTGGCGCAGGACACAGTGCGGAGGTGACGACTGTGTGGTGTGAAGGCAGCATTCTGCAGTGTCACTGCTGTTGCTGCATCAGGCACTGAGAACACTCTCCCTTCCAGGTTGGTGGACATTGCTCGGGACCAGATATTTAGGTTGCGGTTTGATCCTGGGGGAGCTGAAGACTCGCTGGAGGAGGCCATTGCCTGCTTCAACGTCGCCCAGTTCCGTGGTCTCGAGGTGATGCTTGCTCAAGTTTTTTCCAGAGCGTTTGGTTGGCACTGCTTTCGTTTCGTTTGCCAGCCGTTCTTGTCACGTGGCTGCCTCGCGACGTCAAAACAACCAGCTTGCAAGAGTTCGGAGAGACTCAGCTCTGACCCAGTATTTCTAGGGCTTGGAGACCGTCAAGGAGTTGCAGAAAGCTCTCAAGGAAGAGATTGATAAAGACCCGACGGTTTCGCTTGGCACGGCCAACCTCGACGCTGCGGTTCAAGCACTCAAAGATGGTCTTGCCGAGGAGGTGCGCTGCTGCTCCGGCTCCTGTCCCCCTCTTGCTCAGTCTGAACCCACGACCACCAGCTCTCGTGCTCAGCTATGCCTGCGACTAATTAGCAACCTCACCTTCTGACCCTGCGTGTCTTGATTCTATCGCTTGCTACCTCCTGTTGTCGCTCTTGTTTGCGCTGCTGTGCTTTTGTTGTTTTCGTGACCCCTGTCCGCAGCCGGTGGGCCTCCTCGTCACCGCCCGTGCCGCGTTCTCAAAGGCAGGGGGGCCGAGAGCGCAGGAAGGCCTCGCAGAGGTGGAGGAGTTGCTCGAGCAGCTGGACGAGCAAAAGCGAGCTGAGACTGAGGCTCAAGCGCAGCTGCTGGAGAAGCGAGTACGTCTGTTGCATCGCCAGTGACCGCTCTCACGTCTCGCTTGCCACTGCTGATGCGCCAGCGCCAGCGTCCACCGCGGGGCACTCCAGTGCGAGAGTGGCATGCTTGTTTGCCCTTGTCGCGTCGTGTCCTGTTAGTTGAGTGCGAACGCTGCCAGTGTTCAGCCAATCACTGATTCTTTGTGTCTCGTGACAGTTTTTGTTGTTTGTGGTGGGCCTGGCTTACTCTCTGATGTCCAGGAAGTCGCCGCGCGCGAGATTGGAGCGCTGCTGCCCCGCATGAACAAGGCTCGGTGCGGCCTTGTTGCCTGGAGTGCGTTGATTCATTGACTCCCTCGGCAGATACGACCCTGGAATGCAAATGGAGGGACTCGTCAAGCTATCGCAGCTGGCGCAGGCCAACGCTGCCGCGTGCGCGCGTGTGCTGCTGCAGGTGATGGAGCCAATGCCGGGCCGGTGTTGACACTCTGAGACAGCTTTGCCTCGCACACCGACGCTCACTCACCCTCTGACACATCCAAGTGGCCAGCGCACACCCTCGTGCGCACACATTTGCGCGCACATAACGCCCACTGAACTTATCCAAGTTCGGACCATCACTCGAGCAAAACAGATTGAAGGAGCATGGCACGTGATTCAGCACTGCGTGAAGGCGCACGAGAAGGACCCGGCACTGCAAGCCCAAGTGCTCAAGTTTGTGCACCTTCTCTCGAGCGTCTCCTCCCCTGACACCCGCTCGGTCGCAAAGAATGTCCCGATGCTGGTGCGTGCGGGAGGCCTAATAGGAGAAGCTTATCTTGGTGCTGTTGGGCACGGCTCTCCCTCAGCTTGCTGCTGTTAGGCACAACTCTCGCTCTCTCCTGTCCCTCAAGCTTGTTTGCTGCGGAACGATGGGATGTCATGATGATTTTCGTTACACACAATTGGAACAGGTGCCTGTACTTCTGGACGCTATGCGCACGCATCCCCAGAATAAAGATGTGCAGTTAAATGGGTGTGCAGCCGTCGCAGCTTTCACAGCACTGCTTCCTTCGTCAGTGCTTCCAGCAGTTGGATCTGCGGGCGGAGTATCACTCATCCTTCGGTAACCCCCCCCTCCCCTTTCACCCTTTCTCCCTAGTCTCTGCGAGCGGATTACTTGCGTATTTCTTTCAGGCCTCCATCCCCTCGTCTCTCCCGGCACAGTCCACTCATCCTGCGGTTGCCTTGTTGAATCGTTTGCCCCCGTGTGGACTCAAGTCGACTGCTGAGCTGATGTGGCTGCCCTTGATGCGGAACTCACCTTGCACTCTCGCCCGCACTCACCTCAGCGCCCCACAGCGCAATGCGAGACTTCCAGAACGATGCCCAAGTGCAGGACCAAGGCTGCAGCGCCCTCAGTATTTTGCTGTCGTTTTCCTCGAGTGACCCGCCACTGCTGGTGCAAGCGGCACGCGACAACTGCGCCGCTGTTGCTTCTGTTGGCGGGCACTACTACATTATCGCAGGTCTTCCGATTGTCTCTTTCTCTGACGATTCATGAATAGTTTTTGATGATGTGTTTGGGAAGGCTCGACACTGAAATGCCTGCTGTTCGCAACCTTGGCGTAACCTCAATTACTGTTGTTCGCAACTTGCGCGTTGTCTGGGGCCCAGACTTGGACCCTGCCGACGTGTGTGTTTTCAACCAAGTGCAAAGCATAACGCGGACACAGACCCTGAGCATCGCGCCCAGGACCCGCGCTGCTCGCAGCTTGTGAATCGATGCAAAATAACATGTTGCTCAGGAATGGCGGCGCACCCGACGGACACGGGCGTGCTTGCGCGAGGCTGCAGTGCCCTCAAGGGCATTGCACTCGGCCCGTCAGAGAACAAGACCGCGCTCAAGCAGGCTGGGGTTGTCAAAGCTGTCATGGCTGTGCTCCGAGATGGTGAACTGGAGGCCAAATGCGAGGCCATGGCATGTCTGCAGGTGCTCCGTGTGTGCTCACGCTGGGTTGATGGGCGTTGTCGGTGGCTGGCGACAGTGTTTGTAGTTCATTGAACTGCTCTGACTGTTGTTGCAGGTTCTGGCTCATGGTTCGCGAGAGCTGGCGGTGGACATTGTCGAAGAGGGAGCAGTCGCAACCTGCGTCAGCACAATGACTGCCAACAAATCAGCCAGAGCTCGGTGGGTTGTGCTTGGTCTCTGCGCTTTGTGCTTGTATCATGCTAGCTGGTCGAGGTGGTCTGCACACCCACACTTGTTCCATGCTAGCATCGCTTTTGCAAAAAAAACTGAATTGAAGGGCATGGACCGTAACCAGAGATTGCGCAGGCAGTACGGCAGTCGGCTGTTGGCGAGCATCGCGCAGGCCATGCCCGAACACCGTGATTCGATGGTCGAGGACGGCTCTGTGAGGGTTGTGGTCGCCGCAATGCTGGAGCACGGGGCCGAGGTGGCGCTGCAGCAGGTGATGGTGTCACTGCTCCCACTCCCTCGCCCTCTCATGTCACTGCTCCCACTCCCTCGCCCTCTCATGTCACTGCTCCCACTCCCTCGCCCTCTCATGTCACCCTCGCCCTCTCCCCATTCACCGATCGCTTGTGCCCCTCTCACTCGCTAGCCCCAACAGGCTAGGCTGGCTGTGCTGCTCGCACCCAACAGCCTGCTCTCACTCCAGCAGGTTGGCTGTGCTGCTCTCACTCACAGACACCCCAACAGGCTGGCTGTGCTGCCCTGACTGCGCACGCCGTCAACCACCCAAAGATTGCGGAAGTCATATTTGAAGCTGGTGGGCTCGCGGTTGTGACGCAAGCCATGCGAGCGCACATCGAGTCCGCTGTGTTCCAGGTGCGACAACATGTGACCTGTCCTCCCCAAAGTGCCCGTCGCCGGTGCTTTTTCTTCTTATTCAGTTCGGCTTGTGCGGCTGTTGATATCAACGTTCCAGGAGCAAGCAGCGAAGACTTTGCAGTGCCTGGGCGAGGCTAAGAACTCGATTGTGGACTCGTTGACAGAGGAAGGTGTTGTTCGAGCTGTTTTTGACAGCATGAGGAAGCATGTTGATTGCGCTTCTGTCCATGTAAGTCGCTCCCCCCAACCCACCCCCCTTCTCGTGGGATGGTCGAATTTTCTTTCCTCTCTCTCTCAGTGTTCTCTTTCTTAGAGGAGGGAACTTCTCCCGATGTGCGACGATGTCCTTGGCGGAATGTTGAACACCTCCTCGTTTTTGTTTGCTCTTTTCTCAATTTGCCAGCTGCCCGTTCTGACCTCGTCTTCTGCGAAACAGGAGGCGGCGTGTCAGTTTGTGTTGTCCATGATTGCGCTTGCTCCACCATCGCTTGCAGTGTCCATGGCGAGTGAGACCTGGGCAGTTACCCCACCGACCCCCAAGCTGCCGTCACAAGTCCCGCCCTCCCCTGGTGAGCCCTTCCTACTTGAACCGATCGCTTCCGCACCAAGATTTCACCACCACGTCCCCGCCACCCACACAGTAAAACGTTCTTGTGTCCCCTGCCACCACATGTACCACCTTACGTCCTCCCACCCCACTTCGTCCACCCTCCGACCACCCGACCACGACCACGTACCACCTGGAGGAGAGTGGGGGGGAGGCCTTCCAGTATTCTACCATCCTACTTCCTCACCTCCTTCCACCATCACCTACCTCCTCCCACGACCGCGTACCACCCAGAGAAGAGAGAGGAGAGTGGGGGGGGGGGGCGGGGGCAAGGCGGGCATTCCAGTATTCTCCGAGTTAGGGTGAAGGAGAGGCGAGAAGAAGGGAGGAACTCACCCTGCGCAGGCGTCGGTTCGTTGAAAAAGGTTGGGTCGTTTATGTCCTCTGGATCTCGCCGCCGCCCCACGTTCTTGCGGGCCAACTCCGTGCTCGGTGGCACTCCCAGAGAACCAAAAGCAGTCTGGTCTGTTGCGCAGCCGTTCAAGACCGAGGAGGGGTCGTTAGACATTGTGCTGCGAGCGCTGGCAGAACACTCCGCAAGGTGCAACACATCTCGGCCTGCCTGTGCCTTTGAAACCTTGTCTCTTGTCGTTGAACAAAAAGTTTGTCTCAATGGCATCCGACGTCTCTGGCTTCTGATGTGCCGATCCTGAACATTTGGCACTGTTCAAATCTGAATATCCTCAGATGCTGCATAAGTGAACAATTGTTCTAAAACACAACATTGCCCACTCGGTCCCCGCCTGAATTCACTTTTGGTGCGCGGGCATCGCTTTTTCTCTCGCGCTGCCTCTGTCTGTCTAAGAACTTGCAATAACTGCTAAGAAGCAGTGCGGAGTTGCTCCAGTGTGGGAGCGAGGTTGCCGTCAGACTTGCTCTCGCCTCAAACTCTCGCAAGGATGACGTCCTGCGTGTTGCCTCCTCACTGTCTGACGGGATGAAGAACCACGGTCAGCACGCTGTTCTCCAGGTGCCTCCCTCCCCCGTGTGGTTGTGGTTGTAAATCGCTCGGTGTGAGACCTTCCGGATTGTGTTTGCTTGCCGATGTCGCAAGGGCCGCTGACACTGCAAGCAGTTTACATGCTGCAAGTTGCTGGGAGAGCTGTGGCAGGTCGCCGACGTGCCCCTAGTCACAGTGCCGGATGTGCGCAAGGTGACACTCCCTGCTCCCGCAGCTCCGCCTCACCTTATCCCTACTCATTTTGCTGTTTCATTTTGGTTGGCTTCTCTCGGCTCGGGTAGCAGCTGAATTTCTCTGCGCAAGGAATGCGAATTCGAGATGAAGTTGACAACTGACCGACGCGCCTCTAACCCGTGACCAATCTACCGAGAGAACTTTGATGGCAGATGTGAACGTGATCCCCCGAGATCAAGAGTTAGCACCATTTTTTCAAGAAGCCTTGTTCCAATCTTGCAGCGCATGCGTTGGCAGCGGAGGCTATGATGACTTGCCCGTGCAGGCTGTGCTGGGCGCGATGCGAGGGTTCCCGGACGACCGAGCGCTGCAGAGGGAGGCCTGCCGCACCCTCTGCGGGTGCATTGACGGGGCCGTCATGCTCGAGCCCAATGTGCGCCTGCTTTCATTTCGATCATTTGGTGCCTTGGAACCAAGGGCTCACGGGCTTCGCATTCTAGCTTTCGCATTCCAGCAGTGGCTCAGAGTCGACTGGATCCACGATGACAACATGAGACGTTGCTGGCTCTGTGGCAACATGCATTACAGAGTTTATCCCGCATTTCCGTTCGTTGTTTGCATCGCGCCGGTCGTTCGTCATTCCGGCTCAGCATTTTTCACCCTCCTCTGTCCTCGTCTTCTCCGAACATAATTAATCGCACTCAGATCGCGGGACTCAATTTATGAGCTCGTTCCTCGGGTTTGAAGCAATCGCGCTCTGGTGCTCAAGCATTGTCGTTTTCTTTAGTCTTGTTTGGGAGCCTGACGGATTCTGCAGCTTTCGTCGACTTTAATATCCTCGATCAAGCGACATGGCGAATGTGTTGAAATGGCGAGATGGAGTTTCGCAGCGCTGTGTCTCGCACGGCAGACGGAGGCCGCTGACGTCACCCCGTGCGTGCCTTTTCACTTTTCACCTCTCGAGATTTCACGCCAGTGCCCCGTTTGCGGATTAGCGACCCAACCTGGCAGCGGTGCGCTAACTAGATGTACCAGTCTGGTTCAACTGCCTGGGGACAAGCGAGCGGAGGAAATCAAGACCGATCGTGCAACGCGAGAGGATGCGCAGGGGGGGGAGGCCGTGTTGCTTGCTCTCTCCGGACTCGACACGCACAAGGAGTCTGCTGAAGCTTGTGAGCAGGTCAGTCTTGAACGCTCAGCCTTACAAGGCCTCTTGGGGTTCCCTATGAGAGGCCACGTTCCCCTGCATGACCCTGGCTCCCCGTGAGCACTCTACTCAGTTTTTTTCTCTCTCTGAGTCGTCACCTTGTGTGAGCAATCTTGGGTTGCTGTTGTTCTTGTGGCCGGCGGAGGAGGTCCGCCGACACTCAATCTGATGCGCATCTCTTGGGCGGATAGCATTGGCCCGACGTGACGTGTGGCGGCAGGTGCTGCGGCTTCTTGCTGCGGTGGCGTGGGAAGGCACGCACACGGAGGCTGCTCTCGGTGCGGGCGCTGTCCCTGCTTGTTTGTCAACAATGCGGCGGCACCCGCTGCACTCGGGCCTGCAAGCACAGGGCTGCCAGGTACTGTTTGTGACGCGACAGATGTGAGTTTACAGTCAAGCAATGTGAACGTGACCGACCTCTACTCTCTGTCTCTCCCTTCTTTTTCTCCTTTGTCTCGCCCTGCGTCCCTTCCTCTGTCCCTCCCGTCCTGTGTGAGCTGCTCTGGTTTCTTGACCCCCGCGGCAGGTGTTGAGCGCATTTGCATTCACGAGCTCCGCGGGGCGATCAGAAATTTCTCAAGCCAAGGGGCTGGAGTGTGTTCTGCAGGCGATGTCGTCGCTCTCCCTCGACGCTGAGGTGCAAGCAGAGGTGCGCGACACACTTCACATCGCGCCGTCCAGCTCGAACTCGTAGACTGCAAGGACCACTTGAGTCACGGAACCCAATGCGAAACATCCGCGGGCTCTCATGGCTGACTCGACGCGAAACGACTCGGAGCAACTCCCTGTCAGTGTGAGCGGACGGCAACTTGAGCCCTTCGCCCCAGTCGCTGCTCAATTGTGCACGAGCTCTTTGGCTTCCGTGGTAGGAACGATACAAGTCTTTCGGATAAGAGACTCTCATACTAATGTCGAGAGAGGAACTCTAACTGATCACTCTGAACACGGGATACAGACTCGGATCGCAGTCTCTTGGCGAGTGACTCTGTGTGCCCTGTCGTTGGTGTCATGCTCACTTGACTTGAACAGGCGTGTGGAGCGCTTGTCAACCTTGCTTTCGCCAGCAACTCACTCAAGTTGGTAAATTATTTTATTTGGCCCTTGTTTTGCGTCACAGAGGGACATCAGGTACTTTCGGACCCGATGATTTGCGATTTGGTGGCTATTCCTTGACTCACACCCATCGCGATGGCCTCGTGTACTGACGCGGCTCATCACAGTTGGCGGTTGAAGCAGATGCAATTACGTCGATTCTTCTCGCCCTCCGGGCTCACCCCAGTGACCTTCACCTGCGGATGCGAGCGTGCCGGTGCGGCGCCACTCTGTGTTACCCCGCATGCCTGGCCATGCATTTGTAGTTCTCTTGTGCCAGCGAGCGTGTCTGGAGCAGTCTCGGTTTTAGGAAGCATACGCTGCTGTCTGTAGTTGGGTGTGTATGCAATGTGCCTGTGTGTTGCCGGTCGTGACCCTGGTGAGCACGCACCGGGTGACCTAACTCGGGCGTGGCAGCGCGTTGAAGAATCTTCTCTTGCTGGACCAGGGGCAGGAGGCAGCACTCAAGGGTGGCGCGACCGACACGATCTTGACCATCATGTCCTCGCACCCGCTGGAGCTGCAGCTTCAGTGCGACTGCGCCACAATCCTGGGCCTGCTCTCTCTGGAAGCGGATGCAATTCACGAGGGCGGCGGCGTGGACATGCTGCTGACGGCGCTGCAGATTCACTCCCAGTGCGACGAGCTGGTCGGCGGTGCTGTGGGCGCTCTCTGGAGTATCGTCGAGAACTTGCCGCGACATGTTCAGGTCAGAACATCGTCAACCCCAGCAGTAATTAGCGCAGACATCAATTTCATACAAGCTCAGCTTCTGTTGCCGCTGTGCGCGCTCTTCAATTTGGGCCAACTCTGACAACAAGACTTTGGATAACACTTGGGTGCAGGCGAGGTGTCTCGCGCCGACGATGCAAGCGTTGACGCGGCACGGCGGGTGCGAGTACGTGGCGCACACGGCGAGCGGCGTGCTGCTGGGCATGGTGTCGCACGGCCTCCACCTCGCTCTCGTCGAAGACGACGGTTTGGCCACTGTCATCGCCGTTATGGAATCGCAGGTTTGCCCGTCGTAGCATCCTCTGCATCTCGTGGATTTGATCATTTGTATCCCTCCATTTGTTTTGTTATCTAGCAGCAACCATTACAAGTGGGATGACTTTTTGATGGTCAAGTTACATGTTCGTCATCTCTGTCACTTTGTTGTGTTTTCTCGCTTAGTTGTTGTCGTGACTGTGGGGTACTCGACGATGCACTAGCATCACTCGACATTGTCCCGCCGCCGTCCTGTCCTCGCTGATCCCGCCTGTGGCTGTGCCAGTCCTCGTTGTATGCACGCCACCCACAGTCTGTTGTTGGGTCTAGACTCTGCGAGAGGCATCGTCAGTGTCATGGGTCGTGTCAACCGCTGCCGTCGCCTGCCTCTGCCGGTGGTGCGCATCTCTCTCGGCCATGTCCCCGGCACTTTCACTGACTTTCTGTCTCACTGTTGCACTGTCTCACTGCCTCACGCTATGACTCACAGTCTCACTCTGTCACTGGCAATGTCTCACTGCCACTGTTACTGTCCTGTCACTGTGTCACTGTCATGCTGTCGGAAGCATGACACGACCACCTCAGAAAACTGCAAGCTTGGTGCAGCAAAACTTGTGCGCTGTGATCGCGGCAGTGGTGTGCAGCGACGTCATGCCAAGACGCGAGTCGCACATTCTGCGCACTGTCCTCGCAGCCATGGCCGCCCACCCGTACGCCCATTTGTATTCTCCTGGTCCTCCACCGTGCTCCGGCCGACACCTCGATACATTTTATATTCAATGCTTGTGCTGGATATCCGCACATATCGCCTGCTTGGCCACAGCTCCCTCACTCATTGCGCAAGTGTATTGCAGCGTGAGTGACCCATGCACTGCAGCGCGGTGGTCGGCGTGCAGCAGCATTGTTGTGCTGCCTTGATGGCCCTCGCTGTCAAATCTCCTCAATGCGCGCAAATGTTGCGGTCGGAAGAGAACCTCGGGCTCATGATGCACGCCCTGGTCCACTTCCCGCGCACTTCAGAGTTGCAGGTACCCAACTCGCTTCATCCAGTGTATTTTTGATCAAGCGTCTTGCAGTTGTCATGGTCGCTAACACGTCACTGGGCAGTGGTGCGTGTGCCGGTGCTTGTCGGCCGTGGCAACCGGTGAAGAGGAGCGGAAGACTGTGGCACAGGGAGGCACCGTCGCTGCCTGCCTCGTTTCTCTCCGCTTTAATATCAATGAGCACCGGGTTGTTGAGTCAACCTTGCGCCTTGTGTGTGACCTCTGCAGCTCCGTGGACTCCGCTCGACAAGAGGTGTGTCCCCTCGACCAGACGACAGTTGATTACGCGACCTTCGAACTCGAGTGCGCAGTTGAGTGTGTCCGAGGTGTGTCCACTGCCGTCGACGTGCATTTGAGTGTGTCCGCGGTGTGTCCACTCGACCAGATGACAGTTAATTTCGTCGACGATCTGTGCGCACTCGGTGTGCAGTTGAGTGTCCGAGGTGTGCGCAAGCTGGGAACTCTAACCAGAGATGTTTGAGGCGCTCCCCTGCTTTTGTCTCCAAGATGTCGCTCCTTTGGTCTGTTGCTTTGTCGGTAATCTCAACTCACCCTCCCCTCCTCTTTGCAGGCACAGTCTCCTCAGTCTCTCAAGGAGACGCTAGCGGCGATCGAGATGCACCTTAGCGACGCGGGCGTGCAAGCCCAAGGATGCCGATTGCTCGAGCTGCTGGCCTCCCAGCCCGGCACCCAGGTCGGCCGAGTTGCATTCTAGTTGGTGCAGCGCTTTGTCTGACTTGCCGCGCCAATGCGTCACATTTGGTCAGCCGTGGTCAGCCATTTCCGTTGCGAATGACGTCAACGGCAGGCATGCACCACGGCCCACCACTCGGCCGCGCCACACAGTCATGACTATGTGGGGCGACTTGCCGTGGTTGTCGCCACTGCCGCTCAACTATTCTCTCCCACCGCAACCCCGCACTAAGCACCCACCACGGCAGTCGGACACCACAACTCACCACGTATCCTCCTCCCCATGGCAGTCGGACCCCACCGCTCACCACTCTCACTCGTCAAGGTTAACTAACACCCTTGGCAGACGGAGCAGCACCGTGCCGCAGCTGTGAACATTGCAGTGGCGGCTCTCACTCAGCACCCGGGGGTGTGGCAAGTTGGTGACGCAGCCTGCGGGCTGATCATGGGGACGGCATCGCCCCAGAACGGCAAACAGTGCGGCGCTCTCACCTTCACTCTCACAGACTCTCTCACCGCTCTCACCTTCACTCTCACAGACCTCGCGATGCACACTGAGATCCTGTCACTTGCACTGACCGTCACTCCTCCTGTGAACAGCGATAGTGTTTGCACAGACGGTCTGTGTTACTTATGGACTGTACTGTGCTCCCTTCAATTTCCTCGTTGCTTTTATTGAAACACACAACGGTCTTGTTGCTTCAAAAACGAAGTGAAATGCAGTAACGAATGGCGCAGAGGTGTTGTGTCGCCCGAGGCAGTTGGGTGTGTCATTCGCTGTCTCAAGGCGCACGAACGTCTGCTACAAGTGGTTGAAAAAGGCTGCGGTGCCCTGTGCGCTCTCGCCCAGGTTCGTTACTGCCTTGGAGGGGGGACACGTGTGAGGACGAGAACAGGATCACCCGAGTTTATTCGACCGGACTGCCCTTTCGTTTGATCGCAGGGCTCTCGGCGAAGGGAAACCAAGTGCGCGATTGCAGAATGAGATGCGGGCGAGCCTCATTTGCTCATCTCACGGCAGCTCCACTCGCACTGTGGCGACACACTCCGTTGCATGGACGCACTCAGGACTGCGCTCGACAAATGCGCTGACAGCTTGCACTCTGCAGGACGACACGAACCGGCTGGCCATTATGGACAAGGGTGGCCCCGAGGTTCTTGTGTCTGTGATTGAGCGGCACAAAATGTCTGCGGGCGTTGTGTCAAAGCTCTGCGCTTGCTTGTGGAACCTCTGCGCCGGCCTCACTGCCCAGGTGCGCATCTCGCATGTCCAAGTCACACCCAAGCGCATGCTGCTATCCGATGCGCCTTGCCTCGTGGATGGCCTTGCGGGTCACTGACTTGTCACACTGCAGACTGCGCTCGCAGCTGAAGGCAGCCTTGCTGTTATCATGGACGCCTTGTCCAATCACCACACCGACCTTTCTGTTGTCACAATGGCTGCGGGTGCCCTGGGAGCCCTCGTCAAGGTGTGTCTGTGTGTCTGTCTCTCTCTCCGCTGCTCTCTCTCTCTCTCTCTCTCTCTCTCTCTCTCTCTCTCTCTCTCTCTGTTTGTGCTGGGTGTATGTGTCTTGATGTGTACTGAGAGCCCACATTGTTTTTTCTTTAAGTTTTTGACCTTCCCTTGTCTTTTTGCTCGATCGAACGTGCCCTCGAGGTTAAGTGCCCTTAGGTGTCGCATCTGGAGCCAAGTGAGCCGTGCAACGTGAGACAGTGTGTCGCAGTCGAGGAAATATCATCCATAATTGCGATCTGATTTCCATTGCACAGGACCACCTGGAGAACGCGACTCTTGCTCTCAAGGATGGCGCAGTGTCGTTGCTACTGCGAGCCACCGCGCAGCACACCAGCGACGCGGCCGCGCAGGCACGCCACACACAACCCCGCCCATGCATGCACAAAAACCACAAGTTTCCGAATTCTGAACTCTCCATTAGACCATTCAGACCATCGTGCAATGCAGGGCGGCTGCCATTTTGACGTTTTCCAGACATTGTTTGTGTCGCCCCTCACTCAAGTATGCGCGCACTCGTCAAATCACAAGAAATTATGACCTAGCAGTCAACTAGAGACGGTTTTGCCTAGTTGAGCGGAGACGCAGGCAGTGCGGAGTGAGTAACTCTGCGGCAGGCGTCGGCACTCGCTGCATTAGCGTCCTTCGCCACGGGGCCTGAGGGAAGCAGGACCGTTTGCGCGGAGAAGGGACTGGAGGTTGTTGCTGATGCAATGAGACTGTTTCCATCCGACGTCCATGTACGAATGACAGGCAGACAGTAGGCAGACAGCCAGACAAGTAGACAGCCAGACAGACACACTTCAGACAGATCGATGGACGGACAAACACAAGTAGGCCACGAGTCCTCAGACACTGGGTCAGAACTCGGGACTGGACAAGCTACAGCCCGCAGTGACAAGCCAGAAACAAAGAGTTTGGTTGACAATTGCACGACAATGACGTAGTTGCAAGGGCAGTGACACTGCGGCACTCACGTGTTAAGGACAGTGACAACTTGTCCAGATTCAAGCCAACGGTTGCTGGGCGTTGGCAGGGATTGCAACGCAACCCCACGGCAAGGTTCTCGCACTGCAGTCGCCGATTCGAGCACTGGACCTTGTGAATGCTGCGCTGGCACTCACTCCGCCAGACACCGCTGTACAAGATCTCGGCACGCTCGCGTACCAGGTCGGTGTGTGGGGGTGTGTGCGTGTGTGTGCGTGCGCGCGCGCGTGTGTGTGTCTGTGTTGTGCTTCTCGGTTGCTTCCTGGTTTTCCCTCCCCTTCTGTTTTTTTCTCGTTTTTTTCATTCTCTTCCCCCTCTGTCCCCCCCCCAATGCTCCTCCTATCTTTTGCCCTCCCACCTCCAGGCCTCTCTCCCTCCCTCTCTCCCTCCCTCTCTCTCCCTCCCTCTCTCTCCCTCCCTTCAACCTCCACCTCTACCTCCCCTCTCCTGTCCTTCACCTTTTCCCTCGCTCCCTATCCGTTGACACCGACTTTGGTGCGGAAGCGACTTGGACCACCTGAATCCGTGTTCTCCGACCGCGTGCACTTGTCACTCTGACGACTGTCTGCGCAGACACTCACCATCGAAAATCCTGTCGGGACAATAATCCCTGCAACCGACCCCCCCCCGCACATCGGCAGCACGAAGTTCCGACAATCGTTTCGCGATTCCTTCAAGAAATTCAACGGACCAGAATCCACTCAGGTGTTGCTCGAGACCATTGGGGTGGAGAGAGAAAGAGCGACAACGGGAGAGGAGAGAACGAACGACTCCTTCGCATCTGAAAATGAGAGAATGGGAGAGGAGGGAACAAGGAAAACTCGACTCCTTCCCATGTGGAAATTTGCTCTCTTTTTATTCTTTCCAAAACGATTGTGTGGACTGATGCACACCACAGGACGGTCCCAACCCGGCCAGAAGACAACGCGTTGTAGGTGTGGGATCATCGACCCCGGAGACTGGCAGCAGCGGTGCTGGTGTTGGGGATTGAATTTCTCGAACTTCGCATTGAGTTTCCCGCAACCACCCGCTCATCTTGCCGACCCCGCCACATCTCCTTTCCTGTAGCTTCTTTATCCACAGCGAGAGTGGCTAACACTTCTTGTACGCCGTTTGAAAGCATCAACCAATCGCGGTTGATGCGACTCCAACTGAACACATGAGCTTTTTGGTTTCTGCTCGTTGCTTTTACCCCTGTTATCACGGTCTGAATCCAAGGCAGCCTTCGTCCCGTCGCTGCCATTGACTGGCATGAAGGGGAATCTTTCCTTGTGTACATTATTTCGCCATTTGGTGGCATTGTTTATACTCTTGTGTAAGACTGAATCCAAACCAAAATATCGGTAATGAAGAAACCGCCTCAATGATTGGTCATCAGAGGGTTGGAGTGGAGAGGAATATTTATAACGGCCTGGGACCAGACAATGGACCCCAGGTTTCGTTCAGGACCACATCCGGTGAACTTAGTTATACTCGCGCAAGAGTCGGGGAGCGTGCGGCAGTTGCATTTCGAAGGTGCGGCTGAGGTTGGAATGGAAATACGGCGGTGGAGACTTGGCGCGGCCGGTCCGGAGGAGTAACGAACTTGGATCCGGGCCATCTCCTGGCCACAACAAGGTTAGAAAGGGTTGGGACAAGGGAGCGAGTGCCGATCTCACCTGGGGCTAAACCTTGTTTGACAAAGACATCGGGAAAGGCACGCTTCTGTTTAGGGTCCATCCCTGCAGCATAAGCAGCTGTCCTGCCCCTGGGAACTGGTGTTGAGTACTCCAACACGTCTGGGGCCTCAGATTTTCTCAGCTTGGAGAAGGAGGTCCGACGCAGATTGTCCCTCTCTGGATTTGTCTTGGGCCGGGCCAGAGCGCGAGCGTACATGGTGTTAACGGGCGCCACGTCATATGGATCAGGTCCATCTGACTTGCAAATGCTTTTTCGCTCAAACCGTGTGCGCTTTGTGTGAGGATCCATGCATGTTGCAAACCTTCTGGGTGACATATTGACAGCTTGGACAATCGTGGGGATGGGTGAAGTCTGCTCGTAAAACGTATCCGCCCCACAGGTCGCATTCCTTCCATTCCACTTGCTCTCGACAGGTGAGAACCTTTGCTTGTTGTTCCTCGTGCGCCCAATGTCACGGTCGGTCCACACCTCGTATCGTCCAGGGCCCGTCCGACCTCCTCCAGGACCAAGTTGATCTTTTTGAAACCGACTGCACTTGGACTTAAAAACCTGCGCGAATCAGGAGCGCACAGTAACAATTCCACATACATAATAGCTGTGCGGCGGGTCGTTCTTGGAGGACTCCATGACCCGTCGTTGGGCCGCAACACTGCTGCAACAGCCTGCCCAAATCGAGCGACACCTCATCGTCCTTGGTTACCTCCGATCACACTAGCTAACAGCTAGCAATATTGGTTGGTATCGCCGTACAGTATCGAACCGTACTACTGTACGACTTCACTTAGTTAACTAACTTAGTTCACTATGACAACGTTCGAGGCAACTTCATACGTCCAGAGACAGTGTTTCGGTGGCTCTTGAAAGGATGCGATGGTGGTGCTGTGCCTGCGTGTTGCTGGCAAGCCTGGTCGGCATTTATGCATCGGAGCATCACGAGATTGATGCAATTGCGCCTGTTGCACCAGGATTCGAGGTCTTGTACTCTTGCCCGAATTGCGTGTACGCCGCCATGGAGAAAAAAGTCGAGCAAATCCAGGCTCAGGACGCCAGAAAGATCAGGAGCCTAACGCACAAGGGGCGCTCCCTCCGCATGGCGTTGAGACGTATAAAAAGAAAGCTTGCATCCTTGGCCCGACAGAAAAATCCTCGAGGCTCGTCAGGGCTTCGGGGTCCTCGGGGACCGCGAGGTACGGGGACCGTAGCATTCGGCAATACTAAACACCGGGCAGGTGTCACTGGTGTCCGTGGTAAAACAGGAAGAGTTGGGCCCCGTGGAGCCACGGGTCCAGGACCAGCAGGGCCGCCGGGACCCCGTGGAGGTCCTGGTGGCTCTGGGAGGCAGGGACCCGCAGGCGGTCCTGGGGCGAAGGGGGCTCCAGGAGGTCCGGGTGCCCCGGTACGTTGTTCATTGTTGCTTCAATTTTAGGTCGTTCGTTCGTTTATTTGGCTGCAGGGAGGTCCTGGCAAGCGGGGACCTTCGGGCCCTCGTGGGAAGACAGGCAAATCTGGTGAGTCCCGTGACATTACATCGTTCCTCCTGACGGTACCCAGGTGCCTCTGGCGCCCCGGGGGCACAAGGAGCCCCTGGTCCCCGCGGAAAGAAGGGCAAGCCTGGTTTCCCGGGCGTTCAGGGTAGGAAAGGCCCGAAGGGCCCTCATGGTGCCCGGTGAGCCGAGATTCGTCTCCCCTCTTTTCGGAAATCGGAGCGTATTGACCCTCCCTTCACAGCGGCCAGCCTGGGAAACCAGGAAAGATGGGTGCAACAGGCCGAACAGGCGTTCGTGGTGCTCCCGGGAGCCCTGGCGCATTGGGCTCTACGGGCCCTCGTGGACGCCCAGGCAGGAATGGACCTCGCGGGTTGCGTGGTGCGTTTCACCCCGTTCGCTCGTCCAACCGTTTAACGTGTGCTCACCAGGCTCGCGTGGGGCTCGGGGGCAGAAGGGAGCCAAGGCCAAGGGACCACGAGGTACGGTTTGCTCCCTCCAGAGATGTCCCCCCCCCCAATTGTTGTTGTACTGGAGCGAGTGTTTGTGATAGCTGTAACGCCTCACTGGTTGTTGGTTATCTTAGGATCACCACCCATCACTACCCCCAGCAGCTGGTTCACTCACTCCCGCAACAGGAGCAGTTGGCAAACCTGGTTTCAACGGTCGCAACGGGCATAACGCTCACCGGCCACTTGGTTCTGGCCGCAGATCCAAGAAAAAGAAAAACAACCGCCGTCGATAAATATCACGTGGCACTGGTCTCTATGATTAACGTCCGACAGTGGCACCTACATAAACTGAATTCTCTCTCTACCCGCCTTCCGTGATTCGAGGAAATTCTCGTTTCATCTTGCCAGCCACTAAGCTTTTGGCTCAGTGTACAACAGCATGTGCAAGGGCGAGGCCCATAGAATTGCACTACACTGCTACCCGCTGCCCCGACACGAGCGAAATTTATTGAATTTCAAGACAGGACATGCGAGCACGGCAAAGCAAAAGTTCATGCACGTCGACACACACCAAAAATTCGGCCGGAGACCGTCAACGCTGACGGCCAACCCCACACACGGGGGGGGAGAGAGAGAGAGATAGAGACAGCGCGGAGCGAGAGCGAGGGCGAGAGAGAGCGAGAGAGAGAGAGAGAGGATTCAAGCCATTCAGGAACGAGAGAGAGTCCAAGTCGTATTTCATGGTTATAGAGGTTATGGCAGTGTTGTAGTCCGACGATCCTCAATAAAACTTGATTCAGCCAATCGTACCACAATTGTCTTGCCTTCAGCAAGCGCATAATGCTTTGCCTCACGAATTGTAGTATCTTGACACGTTCTTGCAATCGCTCAGGCTGAAGACCTTTYATAAAGGTATCAATCATGATTTTTTCCACAGGCAACGCTCCAGCACACTTCATTTCTTCATGCTGAAAACGTGCGAGGTACATCCACACTGCATCTTCTTCCGCGTCATTGCCGTGGATTTGAGTCAACGGAGAGATTCCACAAGATCCCTCGGCGCGAAGAGGGCGGACACCGCTAATTCCTCTCAGTAAAAGGGTTATGAACCCACTCGTTCTCCTCATTTCAAACACCTCGAATATCGTCGATGTCGATCTCCAAACCCAAAATCTCAATTGCCTCATTGCTAATGAGATCCCGAATTCCAGCAGCATTTTCGCC
>QUTJ01031780.1:0-18622 GCA_003573635.1 Goniomonas avonlea | reverse complement strand
TGTGTCGGCCTGTCTCTGTTAAAAGCACCCAAGGAAAAAAATATGAGCTACCTGTAAGACGTTGGCTGCATCTTGCGACTCGCTTGTATTGGCCTTGTCCGCGCGGTGTGAGAGCTTGTGCTGCACCTCGTTGACACTGTCGGCCAGTCGCGACCGCTCCCCTTGCACCATGCTCATCAGGGCCTGTGTTGTGACAGTGACAGTGTCAGTTTGACTGTCAGTGTCGGTGTCACCGTCAGTGTCACCGTCAGTGTCACCGTCGCTGTCACACACGTGTGTGGCCCCCGCCTGGACAAGATCTGATGCATTGCAAGTCCCTGTGTACAATCGACCACCCTGTTGGACCTTGACACTGTTTGGCTGCACAGCCGCTGTTCACGTATCGTGTAACTTGTCGGGACTGACACCAAACATGGACTCACGCGCTCTTGTACACCCATCATCAACCTCCCTTCTCCTGCCTCCTTCCCTCCTCCTCCCCTCTCCCTCCCTCCCTTCTCCTGCCTCCTCCCCCTCTTCGTCTCTCCCCTCTCCCTCCCTCCCTCCCTCCTCTTCCTCCACGCTCCTCTCCCTGCCTCCCCAGTCACATAGCACCTTCGACACCTCGCACAGCTTCCCCTCTCCTCCCTCCTCTCCCTCCCCTTCCCAGTCAGGTGCACGGTGCTGTCCCCAGYCACACACCTTACACCTCGCACAACCTCCCCCTCCCCTCCCCTCCCCAGTCACACAGCACCTGCAGTTCACGGAGGCGTGCTTCAACACCTCGCACTTCCTCATCAACCTCCCCCCCCTCCCCTTCCCAGTGGGACGGGGAGGGGGAGGGAGGGGAGAGAGAGAGAGGTAAGGTGCTGTGGGACTGGGAAGGGGAGGGGGGGGAGGTTGATGAGACAGTGCGAGGTGTTGAAGGTGCTGTGTGACTGGGGAGGGGAGGGAGAGGGAGGGGAGGTTGTGCGAGGTGTGAGGTGCTTGACTGGGGAGGAGAGGGAGAGGGAGGTTGATGAGGCCGTGCGAGGGGTTGAAGAGCGCCTCCGAGAACTGCAGGTGCCTTACACCTCGCACGCACGACCTCCCCTCCCTCTCCCTCCCTTCCCAGTCACACAGCACCTGCAGTTCACGGAGGCGCTCTTCAACCCCTCGCACCGCCTCATCGGCGAGCACTCCAGTGTTCTCGTCAGGACTCATGACTCCCTCGCCCGAGCCGAGGTTAGCGTTCAAAGCTACCTGCACTCTCGGAATACTGCCTTCGTCCCGTGACCTGGACGGCACTGTCAGTGCACATCGTCTGCGCCAATGCGCCTCCCACCCAGTGCGCTATTGAGCTCCCTGAGATCGGGAGTCGCAATGCAATTCCTGGCTGGCTCGAGTCGCCCCCCCCCCTCCAACTCTCCCTCCCCCACGCCCCTCTCCCAGGACAAGGACGCACAGAGGATACGACAGGATATGATAGTTCATGCGCGGAACGAGCTCTGACGAGAGATGAGGAGGGAGAGGAGGGAGGAGGGAGAGAAGAGGAGAAGGAAGGGCAGAGAGAGGGAGAGAGAGAGAGAGAGAGAGAGAGAGAGAGAGAGAAATAGAGAGAGCGAGGAGGGAGATGACTACGAGTCTCTCAACAACAACATGGACACACGCCACTGACGAGAAAGAGGGAGGGGGAGGCGCACGGAGGAGGGGAGGGAGAGGGTGATCGTGACCGCATCGGCGATTGCTCAGAGAGTTCGTCAGTTCGCATTCGGTAGGATCGGGGAGACATGCTCACGCTCCGTGCGTGCGTCCTGACAGCGCCGCTGCTCTTGGTTGACGTGGACACAGGCCGCTCTTGTGCGCTGGCCAGCATCTTCTGGGCTTGAGAGCGTTCCCTCGCAAGTTCCAGGTAGTTGCGGGGAGGAGAACTGGGGGAGCGGTTACTCCAAATTTTAACATGCACAACACTCCATAAAGTAGGGCGACCGATCGCACCTGATAGGCGACTGGAACCTGGGTGATCTTCTTGCTGTGACTCGAGAAGGGGAAAGGAACCCAGATGCCCGTAACGGACGTGATCCACTTCTATCATGCGGAGACAAAGAACGCGCAGCTGGTCGCTGTCGTTCAGAATGCACTGGGACCGGATCGTTCCTTTTCGGGGGCACCATCCGCGCTGGGCGCTCTGGGGTATCTTCGGGCAATCTAGCCAGAAGCATGCGGTCACGGTAGGTCAAAGGAGAGGTTCCACGAGGTGGTGACACAACTTTAGAGCGGCGTTCTGGTATTGATGATTCGGACGAACTGCCACTGTCGTATTCCCGAAGTGCATCTTTCCAGGGAATCAATTGACCATCCTTTCCTTCGGGAAGTTCCCCACGAGGGGGAGAATGGTGATGGTGAAAATGCTTAGGAGGAGACAACTCATCATCACGGACAGAATTCTGGGCTGCAGATGTTATCGCCCTTATACGGCGCCGGGCGTGCTCGACTGTTGGTGTTACCGGGGACATTCCATCGGGCGAGATAGGAGAGGCTCGGTAGGATGTTGCTCGAGTGTACCGAGGCGATACGGACCGCGGCGATGTCTGAGTACGTGGTGATCGTGGTGGAGTGAGAACTGTACCCCCGTCACGCATGCTCCCAACATCCGCATGGTGCCTGCTCCACCGTTTGCTCGACTGAAGAGCCCTGAGCCACTGCTCGCAGGTCTCTCTGGTGTCTGTCTGAAAAGTGTACATTTCACCTTTGGTAGTACGCATTTCAAACATGCAACCATGTGGGTCATCAGGTCGCCGGATGCCGATCTGGGCGAGGTCAACCCGCAAGACAGGATCGCCGACAGGTTCGAAATGTCCTCGGTCAGGCCGAACCAAATATACGTCGATATGATTATTCAACAAGGACAAAAAACGAGGCTCCCAGTGGTGCCCTCGCACCCGCAGCCTTGCTAAGCCGTTCAGCTTGACGGGACAATTGGTCATCAGTGACTCATCACAGCCTCTCCCCCATTTTTGATTCAAAACTTTCGCGCTGTGGATCTATCTATCTATCAACGCTCTCTGTTAGAGCACTTATCCACATCTTAGTCACCCAAGGTCCCAACTCCCAAGCAGCCGCAGATTTTGCCTGACTTGAGTGAGCACTGAGCATGGCAGCCATGGCTGAACCCACGCTGTTTCTTGCGGACCACCGAGGGAAAACGACACAGTCAGGCAGTAAGCTTCGCGTTGTTTCGTTCAACGTCGAGCGTGGGTACAAGGTGGACGGTATAATTTCCTATTTGAGGACCCTCGATCCAGACATCGTTCTGCTGTGAGTTTTTGGACACTCTTTAATCTTCATCTCACCATGTAAATTCACCAGACAAGAATGTGATCTGGCTTGTGATCGGACCGCAAAGAGAAATATTGCAGATTACATTGCAGCTGCACTTGAGATGAAGGTTTGCTGGGCAAGTGAGTTCGAGGAGCTGGCTTCGCCGCTCCGGACCGCTCGCTTGGCTGGCGGTGGCTCTCACGGCAACGCTGTTCTCACCAAGTTCGAAGTGTTGTCGCATGGTGCTTTTCGCCATACCCAGTGTTTCGACTGGACCCGCTCCAAGACTCAACCGAGAACGGGTGGTCGCGTGGTCGTCTGGTGTGATGTCCAGATTCCCGAAACGGGCTCTATTCTCCGTTGCTATTCTGCGCACCTTGAAAATTTCTGTGGAGCTCTCCAGAGGGTGGAGCAATTTAGTGAAATTCTCAAGCATGCCCGTCATCACGAGGGACCCGTGATTATCGGCGGCGATCTCAACACATTGATGCATGGCGTCATCCGGTTTCTCCCCATGTTCTACCCAAGCGACGATTTTTTGCGCTATCAATCCTTGGGACAGAGTGAAGCTGCCTGGTGGCGTCGTAACGTGCTGACCAACTGTACCGAGGTGGCGGCTAAGTACCCACGGCTGAAATGCCTCGAGGGTCTTGGTGCTGATGGTTACTCAGACCCCTTTGATGATGAACGGGACACCACTGTCAACAACTGGATCTGGAAGGCGAAGCTGGACTGGTTGCTCTCCAAAGGACTAGCATCCGAACTCTGGGGCAAGGGTGGTGACGGACTGTCTGATCACCTCTGCATCTGGGTCGATTATCAGGTCCCAGCAAGGTCCCGAATGTGAACTGGTTTTTCGACTACATGCTCAGCTCAAATTGGACCTTTCACAGCCAACAACGACACGAGAATTGGGTGTTGTTTCGCCTCGCTCGATTCATTCAAGTGGGCACAGCACTAGTACAGCGAAAGCGGATCCATCCAAGCAGTGCTCCTTTCCTTCTTGCTTCGGGTTTTGAGCTTAATCGATGCGCTTAATCGACCCGTTGTTGCCTCAGGGCCTGCCCATGATGACCTGCGATGATTTTTTGGAGCAGGAAGCGCTTTCGGTTGGAGCTCGGGGCTCACTTGGACCGACGTGCATCTGGGGGAGACACTCGCCGAAGGGCATGCAGAAGCGCATGGTGGCGTCTTACACTCCAGCTCGCTCGAGGTTGAGCCACGAGTTACCGATCGATAGGTCGGGGGAAGGCTCCCGCGGTCATGCTTGGATTCTCCCAAAGAGTGACTACGGGTCGGGTGTGAGTTCAAGCCAACTTATGAGGAATGAAAGTTTCACCTGAGAGTTGTGTGGCCATCATCGTGTTGGGCCTGCTCGTTATCGCTGCTCTGTTCATACTGCAAGCTTTCACCGGGGTGTGCGTGGTAGTGGTGGTGGTGATGGTGTTGGTGATCGTGGCCGTTTTGCCTGCAAGTACCGTCAGCTGCACGAACAGCCATTCAGCGAGCGCACCAAAACTCTTCGAGCACAGAACGTGGGGGGGGCGACGTGGAATGCATCTTCGGCTGTTCAAGAAAGTGAGCACAACTGTAACGTCGAGTCAGTGACAAACCGTGAACGGGGATATCACAGGTCGGTGCAGGCCGCGGATTAATTTTCTCGTTCTGTCGATCGTGACAGTCAGCGGCGCATCAGCCTGAAGGAATCAAACCTCCGCCCTATGAAGACAGCAGTCGGCCATTTATCGGTTGTAAACTTGCTATAAATAAGGTGCCACTCGTCGTTCAACCTGAGGTGAACCTGCGACGAAGTTCAGTCCATCTTGATAATGTTCCGACAACACACCTCGAACGAACCGAACTTTGGTCTGCCACGCCCCATAATCTCCGGCCGATTGATCGCCACAACAGTCCGAGGAAAGTATCTCTTTATTTCGGCAGCAACATCCTGAGCAAGAGCAACGAACCGATATTCTTCGTGTTTTGTGGTGCTGACGTGTTCGTGGCACCGAGAGCAATGCTCAATGTGAATGTACGGCGCGGCCTGTCACCAAGTAAGAACAAAAGTTTCAGTTCCAACCAGCACACCTCTAAAGCCTTAGCCGCTCTCGCGCTTGCGATCGCAGCAGTGGCCCAAGATATTCCGGGATTGAGTTGTGGCAAGTCCCAAGCCATAGACCAGAACTGCTGAACGACGTTTCTGTCGTTTTGGGGGGTCGTTGCTCATTTTGTTAGGAGCGCCTTATCTGAGCGATCTTGGCGCACGCTTTGTTAGGCGTTGAGCTGAATTCGACTTATTCAAGCGGCGCGCACTTATTATATTTTTGGGTAGACTTTTGTCTGACTACCGGTAGCTTTGAATAATAAATTTCAGGTCTCACTTTTTCCTTGGAAAATCTCGCCGCTTGGAACGCAAAGGAGATCATGGCAATGTCCATCCAGGACTCGGACGCCCCATTCCATTCTCTTGAAGAGATGGATGCCTATGAAAACCTTCAAAACTCGCCTCCATTACCGCATCGGAAATCTCTGAAGAGACTCTCAGTCTCTCTCCTTGATGGTTTGAACATCGATGACCTCGGCCGGACGACCGTGGAGTTGAAACCTGAAGTCACCGGCGCCACCGCTGCGTCTCTCTTGGATCAGTTTTTACAGATGCCACCCCCACCGAGGGAATCCGTGGACCAGGATCCACCTCTCCAGGACCCAATCTCTTTTTCGAACTCTGTCCACTTCATTATGTTGCTCGCGCAGTCGTTGTCTCAATTCGGTTGTCCAACTCATCGCCTCGAGACCGCAATTGAGCGAGTCGCACAAAGTTTGGGAATAGCCAAAACCGAATGCGCCGCTTTTTCGAATTACGCCTTGATTACTTTTCCTGCTGGTGCTGGCGGGCAGACCTTCGCAACCACTATGTTTTGTCCTCTACCTCGGGGGTTCGATATGTACAAACTGCAGCTGGTTGATGAATTGGCTCGCCGAGTCGGTTCTTACGCTTCACCGGTCCACCGTCATGCAAAAATGCATTTCCCGCAGGTCCCGAAGGAGAAAGCTTCAGGATGGGTGTTTCTCGAGAGCCTGATCCTGAACGCTGCCGAATCAGGGCGTGGCTTGTTACACAATCGAAAGAACAAGCCCGAGCATTTGGCCGCTTTTGCTTGTATTGCGGTTGACGATGCCAGAACCAAACTTCGGCATATTCTGGCTTTGGGGCCCCTCTATCCGAGGCCAGTCCAGATCACCGCGGCGATGTGCGCTTCCGCCTGTGCCTCGGTCGTATTTTTTGGAGGAGGTTGGGCCGAACTAATCACGTCCGGTGTCCTTTCTTTGATGGTCGCTTTCATGGGGATTTATTCTGCAACCCGTCGATTTAGTCGAGTGTACGAGGTAAGCGAAATAACTCATCCGGCGGAACTTACAGTCGTGCAGTTTGTGGCAGCATTTTTCGTTGGCATGTTTGCCATGATTGTTGACAAATGGATCGCCAAAATTTGCCTTCTACCCACTGTGATTGCCGGTGTTCTCAATATGCTGGCTGGGATCACCCTCACTCTGGCGGTGGTCGAACTTCTCACCGGTAAGCAGCGTTGGCGGTTCGCTCATTCATATGTCACACCTATTCCAGGTAATTCCAACAGTGGCACGTCAAGACTGACAGCTGGGGTGCTTGTCACGGCCATGGTTGGCTTCGGTCTCGAACTGGGCATACAGGCGGGGTCAAAAATCACTGGTTTGCCTCAAGACTTTGCCACGGTGAATTTCACAAGATGAAAGCGTTCTTGAGGATTCCGGATTCGCCCTAGTAACTGAGCCGGATACAGAAGGGAGGGAGGGAGGGCGAGAGGGAATGGAAGAGGGAGGGGGAGAAGGAGAGGGGGGAGAGGGGGGAGGGCGAGAATGAGAGGGGATGAGGCATGCGAAGAGTCCCAGAGTCAATAGCGGAGAGAGTGCGCAACATTGCTCGTGTCTCGTGCCTGTCGACCCCGCATCTGGCTTGAAGGGAGGCCGTGAGAAAAAACCTAACCGCAACGACACCAGTGGCCCCCAAAGGAACAATTGGCGTTGAACGATTGGCGTTTGACGTTTGACGTTTGATCTTCCTCTGAGAGAGTTAACGTTGACACGCGTGTTGACAGGGCACATGTGACGCAGCGTTCGACGAGAGGTGGTTTTTCCTGCTGTTCCCTTTGATGGTGCTCGGGTTTCTTCTGACCATCAACCCGCACTGGACGCAACTACTCCACATGGTCGTTATTGCGACCTGCGGGTACGCTGCCTTCTCTCTCGTGTTCCTTCCCACCCACATGGCCCGGGTACGCTGCTTTCTCTCTCGTGTTTCCCTCCCTCTCACATGGTCCGGGTACGCTGCCTTCTCTCTCGTGTTTCCCTCCCTCCCACATGGTCGTTATTGCGACCTGCGGGTACGCTGCTTTCTCTCTGTGTTTCCCTCCCTCCCAAAGCCTCCACATGGTCGTTATTGCGACTGCGGGTCCGCTGCCTTCTCTCTCGTTTCCCTCCCTCCCACATGGTCGTTATTGCAACCTGCAGGTACGCTGCTTTCTCTCTAGGCAGATCTGCCTCCAGGCAGATCTCCGGATCTGTGGCTGCTATGCAGTTCCTTGTTGGCTTGAATGATCTCCCTCCCTCCCGCTCTCTCTCTCTCTCTCCCTCTCTCTCTCTCTCTCGCTCTCGCTCGCTCGCTCACTTGTGCCCTCTCGCTCAAGTACGGTGTCGTATGCAACACTCGATGGAACAGAGTGCTTCGGACACTCAGGAGTAGCGGGGGTGATGGAGGGACGGACGGAGAGCAGGGAGGCGAGTGGGGAATCAATGTGGAGCGAGCGAGCGAGAGAGCAGAGAAAACACTTCGGGAGAGGGAAACACGAGCGAGAAGGCTGCGGACCCGCAGGTCGCAATAGCGATCATGTGGAGGCTTTGGGAGGGAGGAAACACGAGAGGCAAAAGAGCGAGGGGGAGGGGGGGGGGGGGGGGGGGGGGGGGGGGACGCACACTGCGACAGAGAGMGAGAGAGAGAGAGAGAGAGGTAGAGGTAGAGGTAGAGGTAGAGGTAGAGGGAGGGAGGGAGGGACGGAGGACAGAGACAGAGACAGAGACAGAGAAGTTCCTGTCGGCTGTGCTCACCTGGGCGGGATCTGACGGCAGCACGCAGATATGGGGTGTCGTATGCGACGCCCAAGCTGGGACAGAGTGCCTCTAACATCATTTCGGCGTTCGTTGTGGGCATTGTGAGCAATTTGTACTCTCGGTGGTCCGACAACACCGCTATGACAGGCACGTGCAGCTCGCTCTCTCTTTCTCAAACTCAAACTCAAACTCAAACTCAATCTCTCTGTGTGTTCCTAGGTGGCTTGAATACTCTCTCTCACTCTCTCACTCCCCCCCTCTCCCCCCCCCCTCCCCCTCTCTCTCTCTCCGTGTCATCTCCCCCACATGCTCCTAGGGCGGACCGATGGATCTGTGGCTGCTCTGCAGTTCCTAGGTGACGCACACACTCTCACTGTCTCGCTCGCTCGCTCTCCCTCTCTCTCTCTCTCTCTCTCTCTCTCTCTCTCTCTCTCTCTCTCTCTCTCTCTCTCTCTCTCTGCTTGGATCTCTTGCCACTGTCTGACACAGGACCAGGTGTCGTGGCCGGTTTGCTGGTGCTGGTTCCTGGGTCGTTGGCTCTGCGGAGTGTTCTTGGGTTGTTTGAAACAGACGCCGTCCAGGGGCTGCAGGTCTGTGACTGGGGTGGTGGTACTGTTGGATCGTCAAGCGTTCCTCCTGCTCCGTTCACCCTCTCTTCCCTGTGCTCATGTTGGGTGCTTCTTTGCTCCTGACTCTTTGCGTCCTCAGATCAATCGTCCATGTCATGATTCTGCTGAACGATTCATTCAACCAGGTTGGGGTTGCTGTGCTGGTTGTGGCCGTGTCGCTTGGATTGGGGTTGTTTTTGGCCACTCTGGTGTTACTGCCGTCGCACGCATCCCGCATTATTGCTCCTACTGGTGCTGTGGCTCCAAGTTCCGGCACCAGGGGCTCAGTCCTGTACATCTGATCATTCGACTTTTGGGTTCCGCAAACTGGTGCCGCTCGTTCTTTGCACAGGCTCTCTCGCCCATGCTCACCCGTTCTCTCTGGTGACAAAGATATAATCACCAAGAACGCCGCAGCAAGGACCGAAACAAGTGCATGAAATAAATCGCTCATATTGGACACCTTGTTCACCGCGGGGCGAGGCTGTTGCATAGAAAAAATTGGGCGAACAACGCCAAACAACATAAATTACGTATATATTACATCCGATCTGTGCATTTAGAGCAACAAATTCAAGTAGTCTGAAGTTACCACTTTTGTGGTGGAGCGGGCCATTGTCCTTTCGCTGGGGGCTTCCAAGCATTGTGGCTGTTTCCAAATTGCTCGGATTGCTCATCTGGTTCCGTCTCGCCTCGATCGGGAAAATCTAGGTTCCTTAGCTCCCACTTGTCCTGCTCAGTTGGTACGGCACCCACGAGTTTCGAATAAACGTCGGGAGAGAAATAAGCTCCCTTCGTCAGGGCCTTCTGGTGGGGTGACAAGTTCTGGGGTGGTGGGGTTGCCTTCGGGCTGGCCTTAGAGCCATTAGGCATTGTCGGGGCAGCACTTGGTGGCTGTTTTGGCATATGTTGGCCGTTGGAGGAAGCATTTTGCAAGGCAAGCTGCGACTGACTGGGCCCTGAAGGGGCAGACAACAGGTCAAACCCGCCACCGCCTCCCTTCTTGCCTCCGGCCATCAGCATCCGATTGCTGGCAGCCTTGGAAAAGTAATCAGCGCCTTCCCCAGGTGCGTCTCCGTTTCGAGAACTCTTGCTCGACCGTAAACACCACATGCAAGTCATGGTCTCGTTGGTCTCGTTGGGTGTGTGGCCACGAGGGTGAAACCGTGAAGTCTCACAGATGCCGTTTAAAGCACGTGGGGGCACAAATCAACATCCGGCCAATTACACCCATGGATACAGTGTGCTTATTGTTTGATAGCATCCCTATATAGGGATAGGTCACTTATACAGTTGCATGCCGTTTCGTACGGCACATACGAACGAGGTCGCGCGCCGCGCGAAGGTTGAGAGTCTTGAGACGTGATGCAGAGCTTGCAGCAAGCGCAGAAAGAGGTGGGAAAATCCCTCACTGACAGTGATTGACTTCCTGCAGATCAACACATTCACGGTTGCAAGCCAAGAGCTTCGTTCCTTGAACCCCTCCAAGGCAGGATACTGGCATGTTGGCTAAAAGATCTGATCGTTGTTTGCAGAAAGTTTACGTTCAGAAGTCTGGAGTTTTCTTCCTCAGCACCCCTGTCGCAGCGCAAGCACATGTTGAAACAAAACGTGTGTCAGCTATTCGGGCAGCACAAGAACTTCAGGCTCAGTTGCAAGCATCCTGATGTTCCTCTGACCTCGGGGTGAGACAGTGGTGGCGAGACCTTCTCCCAGAAACCCAATCATTGGCCGAGTGTTTGAAGATCTTGGCCTCATGAAATGTTCGAAGCGGACTCTTGTCAGCCGTGTACATTTTACTGCCGTTCCAAGTTCAAGTTCCACGTTCGCGCTGAGATGAGATCGTGCTGTTCAATCTGAAATAAACAACCGGTCCTCATTGCTGCCAACTTGCTAGGGGCCAGAAATGCAAGACTAGCAACATGATTGATACTACACCAGTCGCGGTTCCCCCTTGGAGGAATCCAGCATCATGGGAAATGTTTCGTGGCTCACCAAAATTCAGCCTGGTTCACACACGGTGACATTCAAGATTCATAAATCATGCAGTGGCAGCAGTGCAGATAGACAGATTATTTTTGGCTTCCCGAAACATGTCAACTGACCGAAGGACAGACCGGTTCACAAGTTGGTCGAGTTGGTCGATATGACACTGACCGATTTGCATCAGAGTTTTTTCTTAATTATTGCGTTAACATCGCTGTGATCAGCTTGCCGAATCTGTTGTACACTCGTACAGTCATTCGCGCGGAGGGGAGTAAGAATGGAGAGTAAGAATGGAGAAGGAAGAATGTAGCAAGGAGAAAAGATGCGCATAGAGAGAGGAATGGATAGGGCGAGAAAAGGGATCGAGGTACACCAACAGGTGTAGGGAGTCGAGAAAAGAAAGATGGAAGGATGAGATGGATGAGACTCCATTTCGCGAGCGAGCAGGTCATGGCATCATCGGAGAGGCGAGATGGCTGAGAACGACACCGCCCTTGCTGCCCCGCGCTCTGATAAGCCGTACGGTCCGAAGAATCTGGGGATGTTGTCAGTATTGGAGCCAAATTGCGCAAAGGTCGACTCACGCAGAGACCAACAACCAACGCCACCGCAGCACACGCCAACAGCAATGATGCCCCGCGCACGCCCTCTGCCGCAATCCCAACACCTGCTGGCCATGGCTCACCCTTCAGCTTGCTCACGACTGCGATTGTGGGTCAATACCTGCGACATGAAGTCCCAACGTACTTGCAAAGAGGGCCCATGCCGCCACTCCAGCCTGCACTGGCTCGTGGCGCGTAGTCGCAACGTAAACAGACGCAAGAGCTGCTGCGGCGAGCGACAAGATTGCAGAGGAGACTTGCACACCCCAGTCAGCGTCCTTCCAGACGACGACAATGTTGACGTTGGCCAAAGTGGCAATCGTGATCCAAGAGCAGTGAACCGCGAACGGGAAGACCCAAAACCACCACTCCACGATTGAGAGGAAAACGCGGTCATCTTCTTTCACCCACGGCAGGCTGCGCGCCGAATCCAGTTCGTAATTCAGGAGGAGCAGCATGGCGAAAAGCAGCAGCATGAGAGCCATCGACAAAGGGATCTGATCCTGAGCAAAGGCGATACTCCAGCCAATTTGAACGGCGCATGTTGCCCACCAAAAAAAAGAAATCTGGACACAGGGTTTCAGTTAATGGTCACGCGGCAACCTGACACATGAGACTCACAGTCCGAAGAAGCGGGTTTTCTCGGTTTCGAGGAAGAGCTTGCCACACAGCCCAGATCCCCTGTGCTACGTAGATGAGACCCCAAATGGAAAACGCCCAACCATTCTGTGTTCGTGTCAGTGTGGCGGAACGTTTCAAGCGCCGGCCACGAACCGGTGTCACGAGCGTATTGTATTTTTTGGACATCTCAGAGTTCGTCGCTCCATATGCCCCAGTGTTGGACAAATACACCAGTATGACATTGAGCACATAGCAGATGCAATTAAGAGCTTGGAGCACGCGGGCGTCGGCTTCGCGGAAGTGCAAGAAGTGCATCGGGCGCTTTGTGGCTTGAAAAAGTGCCAGTCTGCCAAAGGTCGAAACCGCGCCGATTAAATAGCTGTGCGCCGGTTCATTAGATATTCTAACCGCCACAACGAATGTTCGATTAACCCTTGCCGGTTGGGGAGATAGCTGAAGTCAAAGCTCATATCCCGAGGCGGGGCCGTCAACTGCTCTTGTGGGCCGGGCCAGCCGGGGCAGAGGGTAGAAATTCCACTATCGCACAAAAATGAGCGTTTTTTTGGACATGTTAGAGCATCTCCACCGCGAACACCCTATCGGCATCGATATCGGCATATTTGATGGTTTTTTGTGATAGAGCGTGCGTTGCTGCTCCACCGCAGAAACCTTTTCGGCAAAAGCCACATTGCTCACTGAGATAGAAACATGTGGTGCAAAGATAGATACATGTAGTGAGAAGATGGATACATACTGTGAGAATAATCATTCTAGACCTGTCTCGAAGCCACTGAAGCAGACCGTGCCACGAGGCGTGGCCGCAAGGCATGGCCATGGGAGCTGCTGATGAGACAGCCATAATGGAGCTGTCATCTTCAGATTCTGAAGATGCCCTTGAGGAGTGGCTTGATGACTGGCAGATTGACCGGTCCCTGATGCGATCGGGGCATGAACAGTCATTCCCCAGCAGTACTGGCAATGTTCAGGCTCCTGGGCCATCACAGAAACGTGGAGGTTCTCAGAAAGGAAAGAAGGCCAATGTGCAGCGTGGGCGGATTGGAGCTCACAAAAGGCTCATGGCCCAGTACTTTGGTCCCAATCCCATTGAATCTGGAAGTACCTTTCGCCGTCGCTTCAGAATGAGGAGGTCGCTTTTCGAAACAATCTTTGAGCGTGTGCAGGCATATGACACTTATTTCACCCAACGTGTTGATGCTCTCAAAGTCCCTGGGCTGAGCCCTCATCTGAAGGTCTGTGCTGCTGTGCGTCTCCTTGCCACTGGTTGTTCAGYGGATGACATTGGGGAAAGGTTCTCAATGGCAGAGACAACTGTGTTGGAGAGTGTCAGGCGCTTTTGTGCAGCAGTAATCCAATTGTTTGGCCCAGAGTACCTGCGCAGCCCAAACTCCGAGGAAGTGGCTCAACTGCTTGAAGAGAACGCTGCTCGTGGATTCCCAGGCTGCCTTGGTTCACTGGACTGTTCGCACTGGACATGGAAGAATTGCCCCAAGGCTTGGGCTGGTCAATTCCAGGGAAAGGACAAGGAAAAAACTGTGATTCTGGAGGCAGTTGCGGACAAGCACCTATATTTCTGGCATTGTTTTTTTGGTGTCGCAGGGTCCAACAATGATCTCAATGTTTTGGAGGGGTCTCACTTGTTCCATGATGCAATGCAGGGCAAGGTGCCACAAATGGAAGTGACCATTAATGGGAACGTGTACGACCACGGTTACTATCTCGTTGATGGAATCTACCCTGAGTATGGTGTTTTTGTGAAGCCGATCGCAAACCCGTCCAACCTCTTCGAAAAGTGGTTCACAACCCTGCATGCTGCAGTCCGAAAGGATGTGGAGCGTGCTTTTGGAGTGCTGCAGGCACGCTGGCATATTGTCTCGAATCCGTGCAGACTGTGGTCATTGTTTGATCTTGGCCAAGTCATGCGGACCTGCATCATTTTGCACAACATGATCGTACTTGATGAGTTCGAGCTTGATTTGCCTGCTTTTGACTTGCCAGAGTCATTCTTTGACTATTCTGTGCGAGAGGCAGCTGCTAGGGAAGAGGCCTTTACTTGGGCTGAGGAGATTGATGCATTGTTGAAGGTGCAAATTGAATCTGCTGCCACACACCAAGGACTGTTAAGGGATTTGGTGCAACATGTGCGAGACCATGTTGCTGCAACCAGAGTGCCTCATTAACACTGACTGTTGAATGTGTAGTTCAATATATATGCTTTTTTGTGTTGCAAATCAACGGACAGAGCCTGACTGAAAATGGAGCGGGCTATGCAGCACCAGTCACCGTGCATGCACCAGTTTTTGAGTCGGGCAGTGAGCACCAGTCCTCCTGGTTTAACATGCACTCAGTCAAGAGAGATGTGCACAGAGAGAGCATGAGTGGTAAGAAAGAGAGAGAGCGAGAGAGACTTATTTTATCAAGGTCACAGAGTCACAAAGCAAAAACGCAAAATAATGCACTGAGTCTCTGCTCAGACCCAGACATAGCGCCAGCAAAAGAAGCAAAAGCGCAAAATTTTAAAACGCAGTGGCAGTCTAGGACTGAGGCTCGGTTGTTGACTCAGGCACAGCACTAGTGCCACTGGCAGAAGCAGCTGCAGGGGCAGAGCTCTGCTTTCCGAAGGTCTTTTCGAAGTCCTCCAAAATCTGCTGCTTCACCAATGCGAGTGTCTGCAGATTTGTCAGTTCGAACTTGAATTGAACAAGGCAACACACCTGTGGATCTCCTGCAAATGCACTCAGCATAGTCCTCTGAAGCTTGAGTCGATGTTCTGTCTGCTTGCAGGCCACCAGGGCTTTCAGGTCRGCGGAGCTTGCGATCGGACTCGGACTGATGGCTGCACTGTTGTCGTGGTAGAGTTCCTTGGCTGCCCTTTTGGCTGCCTTGTTGCCCAGTGGCCGACGTGGGAGAGGGGCAGCTGGGCTTGGACTTGAGCTCGCTGAGTCTCGGACTCCCATTGGCAGAGGGCTCCCTCGCACATGGGTCTCAGATGCTGCACTGGCAGACCGGTGACTGGTATCCGCTGAGTCTCCTGGAACAGGGGTGTTCAAGCTGGAAGACTCTGCAACAGATGTGTCAATTACATAATACAATTCAAGATTTTTCAATGACACACCTGGTGCATGCGCGGATGCAGCATCTGCTGATACTCGCTGCTGGCTGTAGTTCTCAGTGGAGCCAGCCTGGGTGAATCCTGCACAAAAGTTACTGAAATTGAGGCATTTGGGTCAAATGTTTTGTCRCACCTTCCAGTTCCAGGTCAAAATCAAGTTCGGYYGACCGTCCAGCTTCATGCCTGCCAGTGGGTGGTGGAGATTGGCTGACCATCCTGGGAGTCCTGGGAGTCACGAGAAGCTGCCATTTTGGTGAGTCCTTCAACAGGCTCCAGCAATCATAGAAAAGGAACCTCTTGCACTTGCCCTTGGCACCTTCCACCTCTTCCCACATGCTGATCGCAGCCTCAATGTATCTCGCTTCGTTCCAACCAGATCTCTGCTTGGACTTCGCCTTGTTGTAGTACCCACAAAATTTTGTGATAGCAGGGCGCATGGTATTCCAGCGATTTTGCAATGCTTTGGCATCGCGACTCTGATCCCTAGTCTTCCTGTGGAAACTACTCAGAACCTCGTCCCAGAATGCAGCAGTGTCCTGATCTGTGCCCCGAATGGCGTCAGTAGTGGCTCCTTTCCATGCCAATGCAAGGGCAATATCTTCCTGCTTTGTCCAAGAAGGACCCCGCCCCCTTCGAACACTGTCACCAGCACCGGACAGATCCATCTCCTCCATGAACTCCTCTTCGGCCATCGGCAAACCCGTCGTCAAATTTGCTGACGTGTTTGCCAAAGCCCGCCTTTTCTTTGCCGATTCGTCATTTTGACAGCACGCGGTGCAGCAGATTCGGCATAGTTTTTGGCTTATATGCCGATAAGGTGTCTGCGGTGGAGATGCTCTTAATAGCCTGTCTACGCAACTGTCGATTCGGTCATCGAATAAGCCGTCAAGACGAGCCGTCAAGATTGTCGTCTAATCTGTCATCGGGATATCGTACGCATGCGGTGAGATTGGACGTCGTGTCTTTCGAATTGGTCGTGTCAGTAGGGTGATAGATTTCGAGCGGGAAGCGCTAAAGGAGGACCGAAACTCCAGCGCGCGCCAATGGCAGACACCACGAAAGATTACAGCAGCAGCAGCAGCAGTGATGAATCGGGTTCAGAAGGCGTCGGTGCAATCAAGAGGTCTCGTCGGCGGTGTGGTGGGCAGCCTTATGATCGGGCCAAGATCATTCGCCAATACATGTACGAGAGACTGCTGACCATGGCCAACCCGGCCTCGCCAGATGCGCGCTGGAGAGCGTATCTCCGTGATAGGGACCTGGTGCGGGCCGATCGCTGGTGTCATCGCTGGGATGGATCGTTCCACATGGACCGATTCTCAAACGAACAGTTTCGTTCATTCTTTCGGTTCGAGAAGGCTGAGGTCACTCGGGTCGCTCGGTCGCTGCGGATTCCAGCGAAGTTCCGCCTCCCAAATCGGGCTGTCGTCGATGGAGTGCACGCATTTTGCTGCCTACTATTCCGGATGGCGTTCCCAAGTACCTTGATGCGCAGCGAGAACATTCTCTGCATCCACTCGACGTACCTCTCCGCGACATGCAAGCTCCTGGTGGATCATCTGTCACGAGTGTGGGATACAACACTCGTCTTCGATGCAAAGCGGCTCACTCCAGCGAGGCTAGATCAGCTAGCCAAGTCAATCCATCGATCCGGAGCTCCCCTCGACTACATCTGGGGGTTCCTCGACGGTACGCTGCGGCCCATTGCGCGACCGACAAAGCACAGGGGCCAGCGCCAGGTATATAATGGCCACAAGCGTGTGCATGGCCTACTTTTCCAGGGAGTCATGGCACCAGATGGGATCATGGTGCACCTGTTTGGACCCACGATGCGGACCAACGACAAGGGCATGCTACACCAGAGCGGCCTGGAGGGTTTCATGCGACGGCACTGCTGGCGACAGAATGAGGACGGCACCCGTACGCCATTGGCGGTATATGGAGATGATGGCTACTTCATGCGTGAGCATGTGACCATCGGATACCAGAACCCCTGGCTCACGTATCGCCAGCAGCGATTCACATGGCACGACGCCGTGTGATCGTTGAAAATGGCTTCGGCCACATCGCTAATATGTGGAAACGCATTCAGTTTCGACCGGGGCAGCAGATTCTAAAGACGGCTGTCGCACAGCAATACCGCGTTGCCACCCCAACTGCATGGTCGCAGTTCGTCAGTACCACCCGGCCATCACGCCCCGCTTCGACATCCTACCGCCAATGTTGGAGGAGTACTTGGCCAACCCGGACACCGTCGAGACCCAGCTAATGCTGTCTACTTGCCAGTGATCATGAATGTGTGGACTGTTTTGTTCCAATAAACCCGATGTTCACCTAACATGTGTCGCATGACCCATGACTCGCAAACTGAATCAAAACAAACAAGCACGAGAACAACATGACAACAAAACCAATGTTTACTGGCGGATCCATGGGGGTCACTGCTGACTTCTCGCCACTCCTGAACTCGCCATTCTTCACCCGCTTCTCAAATGCACTGTACAAAAGCCAAAATTGCTGTTGGCAATTTTTGCGCAATTTTTGGCTTTTGCTACCGCCTCACCTGGCTTGGCATTGGCGTTGAGCTGCTCGGCTGCGAGCTGCCAAACCTCACCGATGCAGCTCCACGTCTGCAGATACGCTTGCGATGATCTGGCGGCCTGCACAAACGTGTCATACACGCCTACAAACATATGCATTGCACACGCACACACAACACTCACGCTTGGCCCATACTGACAGTCGCAGTTGGATGGGTGCTTGTGCTGGCAGGGAGCGTTTCCTGCGGTATCAATCAAGCATGGTGGGGGTCATCAAACAGTCTATACTCTCAAGCATGACACACCATGAGCAGCGCCTCGCATCGGGTGATGTTCCACCGAAACGGGGCACTACGCTGCGTGCCCGGCACAGCCGCCCCCGATAGCTTCTTGACCTGCTGCGACGGGTCAGACCACACAGCATCTTATGCCAGAGCGCACCTTTGGAATGGCCTTGGCCCTGGGCTTGCCTTTCTTGGTCACGAAGTCGTCCGGGATGCCGTCGTCACTGTTGACTGGCGAAGTAGGTGGTGGCATTTTCCCCTGTGGTGTTCCAAGGCGCGTGAGCAAAGAATGAAGCAAACGCGGCACAGGGACACAGCGAGAAGTTGTGCGAAAGAAAAAGCTTTATTGAAATGCGTGCATCCGCCTAGAGGATCCCGGGTCAGATTAGTCATATCTAGATCAGTCCCGGGATCCCTCGGAGTTTTG
>QUTJ01031779.1:0-18606 GCA_003573635.1 Goniomonas avonlea | reverse complement strand
GCATGAGCTGTGTGTCGACGAGCTTCTGGCTCAGCTTGGGCGCGAAGTGCAGCATGGACTTGACGGTGAGTTCCCGCATGAGAGGCGTGCTGTCCGTGAAGCCTGTCGCCTGGACACATGGGTCATCCAAGAGGGCCGCTGCTTCAAAAAACTGCACCCCCAGGTGCAGGGAACAGAGCTAGGGGTGTGTGGGGAAGGAAGAAAGAATGGGAGAGAGTTTGTGAAGCAGGAGGTCAGCAATGGAGCTCCTTTCCAATCTGCCCGCTCTCGACTTCGTTGACGACCTTCCTCCCTCTGAACTTCCTCCCTCTGACTGTCCGACTGCCCTGCCCACTCCTCCCCCCTGGGCTGCAATCCGATACACCGCCCCGGCCTTCCTCTCCCTCCTCCCATCTCGCTCTCACTCTGTTTCGTCTTACCACGTGCGGCCAGATATCCTTCTCCACGAGATTGGGGGTCAGGTTCTCTGCGTACGTCTCCAGGGACTGGAGGAGGCCAACTCGCATCGCACGGTCCTACCAGAAGAGTCAGTCGAGTGCGTGTCAGGGACACCTTTGTCCGCGGGGGCCTGCACCCGGTTGCAGCATTCCATACAACTGGCTGCCAACCAACCAGAGATGACCCAGGTGTCACGGAAAATGAGAAACCAAAGGACCAGAATTTCTCAAGCACAGGGACGCAATGTCGCAATGTATAAGTTTGGTTGGCAAGTTTGGTCGGGCACTCTCGACCGATGTCTCACCTGGGAAGCAAAGCAGCGAACAACAGAAGGCACAATCTCAGCAGTGAACTCTTCCGACGTCAGCCGCTTGCCAATTTTGAGCAAGGGGCCGAGGACAGCTGAGGCCACTGCGATAGGAGTTGGAGAGAGTTGAACTGAGCTGGATGGAAGGCGACGAGCCATACAGCCAGTATGCAATGTGAGTGCGCGTGCATGTGTGGGCGGGGAAGGGCCGAGACGGTGCCAGAAGAGCGAGCGCAGACATTGCGTGCGTGTGCATGTGCGGGAGGGGAAGGGCAGCGACAGTGCCAGCAGAGCGAGCGCAGACATTGGGCGCTCTCTCTCAGAATCTCTCTCGCTTGCTCGCTCTCTCTCCTCGCACACTCCCTCCCTCCCTCCCTCCCTCTTCTCTCTCTCCTCTCCCCGTACTGCGCAGGACACGGGACAGCAGGCAGGAAGGCGGTGCACCTCCTCCGAACTCGAGGACCTTGACAAGCTCGGGCAGCACTTTGTGGCGGCACATCAGCGTCGGGAGCTGGTCCATCACGTCGTGCAGTCGTCTGTCGAACAACTGTCAGAACTCTGTGCGGCGGTGCCTGTGCCTCTCATCTCTCTCATCTCTCATCTCTCTCTCACACACACACTCTTCTCTTCTCTTGTGAGGATCGGTCTCTGTGGAATGTGAGCTGAGCGGTGTCGTAGTAAGAGCGTGGTGTGGGAGCGATGGGAGAGCTGAGAAGCGAACCGGGATTATCACAAAGAGAGGTGAGGACCGGGGAGGAAGTGAGAGTGGCGTGAGGGTTAGCCAGGTGGAAAAGTACCACAAAGCCAACGGTTCTCCGTTTCCTCCTGAAATTCCGAGGGAAATTGGAACCCGGGTGGATAATCACATTTGACTCTTCTTCAACAATTCTCAAAGAATCCGAGACAATGTTTGTTTGATATCTGTAATATTTCGAAATGGACGCATTCCTACAGCATCCAATTGTTAGTATTATTTTGTGGTCTGTCAACTACTCGAGCGGCACAAGAAAAGGCAATCAAGCTCGTACTTGCAGAAGGCCTCCTTGGCCGGCTGGTCCTGCACAGCAATTTCCTCGAGGAAGCAGTTCACCCGAACCAGCTCCGACGCACAAAACGGCGAGGACATCTGTTCCACAGCGAGCCTTAGTTTATCCGGAGCGCACGAGACGGGGGGCGGGGGGGGTAAAATAAACGCCCAAGGAACCGAGGCAGGCTGGAAGCGTAGCTGATCGCAGGCAAGAGAGGGTAGGGGGCAACCTCCCCAGAACGGCTGGGCGCCTGTCACACAGCGGGGGGCTGACGACGGAGAGGGAGGGAGAGGGCGGGAGAGGAGGAGGGAGAGACGAGGGCAGAGCACGGGCAAGGACATGCAACACGAACTAAGAGGAAATTCGCATGGGAAGCCCGCTCTAAGTATCTCTTCTGTCAAAAGAAACAATAGCAGAGGCACTGATGCGCCACCGCACCGCCGAACAACCGCCCGTTAGAGAGGGGCAAAACCATCAACTCACCCCGTCAACAGGGGTCATGCGCCGCGTTGGGTTGGAGTTCAGGAACCCACGAAATGTGCCAATGAGAGTCTGTGCGCTTGTCAGAGAGCGAACAAGAGACTCGCAAGAGTCAAGAGCGACGGGCCGAGAGCGAGGTGCGAAAAATAACAACCGAAACAGACAGAGATTGAGACAAAGACATGGAGCGAGACAGCGAAGCACAGAGACAGTGACACAGGGAGTAACAGACGAGACACAGAAAGACAAGACACACAGACATAGACACAGAATGGAAAGAGACACCTATCACCCAGTGGCACGGTTGGCGTACACTGGAACACATCAGTGGGGCTTCACCTGAGGGATTTTCCCGGGTGATCGCAAGTCTTCGGCTGCGAAGAGCTGGCCATTAAAGACTTCATGGATGAGGACGCCTGGGCCCGTGCATCAGGGAACGACAGGCATCTGATCCAGCTAAATCGAATCAGCACGCACCTAGAGACCACGCGTCAATGGAATGTGCTGGCTGCTGTGCAATTAGGGGCCACTGCCCCCGGACCATTTCAGGTGGGAGAGTCCTGAGAGGTCGAAGCTTTTCGCATGTCTGCAACGGTGGGTCAAGCGCCCACCTGGAGAACGGGTCACTCACCCTCAGGCAACAGTCTGCATCGTTAAGGTCTGACACCAGGTCGAACGCTCCAAGCTTCCAGTCTCCCGCACCTGTCGTGAGTAAGATCCACTAACAGCAACGACGGGTCTTTACGTGAGACAAAAATCCCTTGGACATTGACGCCACCGTGGACAAGCTTGCAGTCAAGGTTCAGAAATTTGCACGCTTTCTGCACCGGACGTCAGAACCGCCTGGCGCGTCATCAAACACTCACAAACACACTGTACAAGCCCCATGAGACAGTGACTTCATTATCGATCGCAGGGTTAACAGTGAGCTCCTCGCGCAGAGGGGTCACAGGCTCGGTCACAATCCACACTTTGCCAAACTTTTCCGGTTCTCCACCGTCAAGAAAGGTGATCAATTGCCTGTGGAAAGTTAAGCTTGATGTGTGTGTGTGTGTGTGTGTGTGCTGTCGTACGGATGCCGAGTCTTCTTTAGGCGGTGGAACGCGTTCTTGGCAGCACTAACCTCATAAGGGCAGCTTTGTGCGGTTATCTCGTAGACAAACACAGAAACGTCAGCGCCAGTCTCCTGAGCAGAGCTTCAGCAAACACGGGCATTCGGAGCAATGGCATTGAGCGGACCTTCTTCTTCGAGCTGTGCAGCATCCATGGTACACTGCCCTCAAGCTTCTTGCCCTCACCGAGAGGGTACGGGCATGAGTCGCCCTTGCCAAGGTACGACGCGCCGAAAGACACCGCGCTCCCGACGCCTTTGATTGCCCCCCACATCGCTGGCCTCTTTCCAAACTTCGTGAGCCCCTTTTCACCCTGACAGCTCGCACTCTCCTGTACGACTGTACTAAATAGCTACTAGTAGTAGGAAGTCGGCGTACATCGCTCATAAGTTGTTTGCCCAAAGGCTTTTCAACTTTCAAGACCCTTGCCCGCACTATCTTTTTCGGTTATCGCTCAAAAATGGTGACGAAGAGAGGACTCGACGGAGACCGAGAGGGTGCCGACAAGCGTTCGAGGATCGCCGATGATGTGGATGAGGATCACTTTGCCCGGCTCAAACAGGCCAATGCGGGGAACGTTCGTCTGGACCACATCGAGACCCCGGCATTTATTGTTGACATGGGGGTTGTTGAGGCGAATTGCTTACAAATGCAGTCACGGGCGTCTGCGATGGGGTTATCATTACGACCCCACGTCAAAACGCATAAGGTGAACCGAGCAACCGTGCTACCGTTTTGGCAGTGATTGAATTTTGCACAGACTATCGAAATTGCGAAGCTGCAAGTATCCGAACAAACAGTCAAGATGATTGAGGTTTCGACGGTGAAAGAAGCACTTTTTTACAATTCGAATGGATTTAACGATGTGAGTGCATGTAGTCTTTGCGGTGGTGGTGGTGGTTTCTCAGTCGTGCAATCAAGCCTTCCTAATTCGCACTTTTGTCAGATACTTCTGGCGACACTGCCCAGTCGAGAAAAACTGCAGAAAATCCAGGCTTTGGATCAACCCGGCCACGTCAGTTTTCTTGTTGATAGCGGTCAGATGTGAGTTGTCAATTTTTGCTCTTCCGTTTCAAACTGCCTCTGCAGCGTCGACCTGGTGGAAGCCTGTCATGAGGAGTTTTCAGCTTCTCAGCCATGGCGGCTGTTCCTCAAAAGTGCGTTTTGTAAAGAGGGAAAACCATGGACTCTGACTTGCATTCTAGTTGACACCGGATATCACCGAGCTGGCGCCGATCCTGAATCTCAGGTGCGAATCGTTTTTGATCTGAGCTTGCTGGTTCTGGCTTGATCCGTTCCCACAATGACAATGACAGGGCACGATCGATCTCGCTCAGCGGATTGTTGCCTCGCCTCGGTTGCAGCTGGAGGGCATTTATTCCCACGCAGGGCATTCATACGCCTGTGATACTCCAGACAAGGTCAAGGCTGTGGCCGAAGGTAATACTTATGGCTCGTCCATTCATTGCCCCCAAGGGTCTGCCAACACCACCCGCAGAGGACGCACAGGTATTGACGAAACTTCACACTCGCCTCAAGGAAGCAGGTAATATCTTTCCGTTGCGATTGCTGATAAATGGAACGAGCGAACCGCACGTTTTCTGTTGCGATTGCTGATAAATGAAACGAGCGAACCGCACGTTTGTATTTTGGCTCGCCACACATGCAACCCAGGAACCACAGCTCGACAAAATATCCACCAAGACCCTTCTGAATCCGCTAGCGGATTGCTATTCTGTCGCGTGTTTTTTGAAACTACATGCTTCCACGTTCGACTGTCAGCCAAACTATTGGTCCTCTGCCTGGCTATATGTCTGTATCCTCCGACTGTGGTCTCTGTGGTCTCTGTGACTCACTCGTTCACCGTTATCTCTGTCATCTCTATGAGTAACTGGTTCACCGTCTCTGACTCTCACCCAGGCACGTGGTTGGCCGGTGTGTGGAAGTCCCGTGGCAAAGAATCTGTGCATGCGCTCGTGTGTGTGTGTGTGTGCGTGTATGCGTGTGTGTGCGTGTGTGTGTGTGTGCGGTGTGTGTGTGTGAGGGTGTGAGTGACTCGCGTACGGCAGGAGTGCAGGTCTCTGTTGTCTCAGCCGGTGCTACGCCAACTTGCTGCGTGCAGTTCGCACCTGGAGCAGTCACTGTGAGTTAGTGTCAGTGCTCCTTCCCTCTCTATTTCATCTTCTCTCTGTTTCGTCCCCAGGCTCGATACTATCAGGTTTTAGACTCCCAGAGACCAGCGAGAGGATGCAAACACAGGAGCCTCACCACCGCCGCCGCCACCAGACGTGACGTATCTTCCTCGTCTATTCCTACTGGCGCAATCAAATCAACGCCTTTTTTCCCCACGCAGGAGCTTCACCCTGGCAACTACGTGTTCTACGACAGACAACAGGTGTGATGGACAGAACAGAGCTGTACGATCTGGAGATGAGATGGCGAGGAGCTGCATGAACTGTAAGATGTAGAGGACCTGCATGATCTGGAGACAAGATGTAGAGGACCTGCATGATCTGGAGACAAGATTTAGAGGACTCTGCATGATCTGGAGACAAGATGTAGAGGACCTGCTTGAACTGTAAGATGTAGAGGACCTGCACAGATGGCGAGGAGCTGCACGATGTGGAGATACCCGTGTTGCATGATCTGGAGATAAGATGCAACCGGCCCGCTGTCACGCACCAGAGTCCCTCTCACTTGTCATCACAGTCTGACTTTGACTTTGACGTGTCTGGGAGGACACAAGCCATTCCCCTCCCTCCCTCTCGCTGCGACCATCCCCCCCCCCCTCTCGCCCCTGCACTCAAGATCATCCGCGTGGGGACCCCCCACCCCCCAAAATGCATCGCAACCAATTCGAACTGCGGCAACGCCTTGTTTTGACTAGATGCTGAAACACATGTTTTGACAGAAGTGGCCACAGACACTCATGTTCAAAAGGAACGAATCGCGTAGTGTTGTGTCGTGGGTGTGACGTGCGAGGACAGATTGGGGTGCTCTTCGAGTCGAAATGCAAATAGGGTGGGGAGGTGCTCGTACGCGGCCAAGTAGTCACCGCAGTGCTTCGTAGAACCTTTTTTATGAAGGCCACACTCACCTTGGCCCGCAGGTCCAGACTGGAACAACGCAGCCTGAACAGGTAAGCAAAAAGAAAAGAGTCTCGGGTTATGTTTATGCGTCAACTCACAGTTGTGACAACGACATGCTTGTTCACCCATGCGGGGCGAGCGTGGTCGTGGTGACAGAGAGAGGGCGAGAGTGACAGAGATTCAGAGACAGAAAGCCTCGCAAGCTCACACCCTTGTTGGTGTCAGGCTGTCTGTCTTCTGGCAGGGTGTCTGGCCTCGCTCGCAGGACAGCGATCGCCATGGGAAGAGAGGGAGAAAGAGTGCTATGAGTGCCTGCCTCCAGTCTGAGCTCATTTATTCCAAGCCAAGACTTGTGTACTTTGGGTCTGCTGGCATGGTCTTTCTCTCTTCCGAACCTACTAAATATCTTGGTCTTCTCTTTCTTCCGAACCTACTAAATGATTTCCCAGGTTGCAGTGTCAGTCCTCGCAACCGTTGTTGCTCACTATCCCGAGCGCAACCTGCTCCTATGTGGTGCGTCCATCTGTCACGAGCATTGTGTGGAAAATACCATTCTTGAATGAACACCGGTCTTGAATTCCTCTTCCGATCCTTAATCACTGTGAGCGAGCACCACTTCCCAGCCGTGAGATCCAGCATGGAACCAACGCACCCAGTACCTTGCAACGGGATTGTTGATTCTGTTGCAGACGCAGGGGCCCTCGCATTATCCAAGGACGCCGCACCTGACGGTTTCTTTGGCTCCGTCCTTGGGTGCGTTGCGGTTATTGATGTCAAGTGTCAAATATATTGCAGCTTCGCAGCATCGCTCGGCGACCCCATAGTAGCGCATGCCATACGTCCACTTACGCATCTGCAGGAGCGACCTTGTTGTGCTGGGAGTGTCACAGGAGGTTGCAAAGGTCGCGCCTGTCGACGGCCGGGCGATTGACTTCTCACAATACCCTCTCGGTGCGCTTTTGACTGTTGTGCTCCTCTCGTCATCTCGCGGCTGCTTCATTTGTGTCCTCGTGCGCAATGCGCGCGGTATCTGTTCTTGAATAATGAAACTCCCATCCAACAGGTCACAAGCTCCGAATACTTCCAAATCATTCGTGCCTCGCTGCTGCCTGCCACCCGGTATGAACAGCTTTTCGCTTCCTCACTCGTCTCGTTTTCTGTCGGACTAACTCGTCCGCTTGGGATGCAGCAGCTTCGATTTGTGTGTGCTGCTCTGATCACGCTCGGTGTGACCGCTTCCTTGCAGCGGTTCTGGTGCGTTCGCGGGGGCGACCAGGTGGAGGGATGTATCTACCCCTGCAAGTTCTGGTAGAGAACGGCAAGTTAGCAGAGGTGAGCTGCCTGGGTCTCCCTTCCTCGTTATGGCCACCAGCCGGGCCATATCTACATTGCCAGGACTTCCTGCCCAAGAAGGACGAAGCCGTACTCAGCATTCTAGTTCTTGGCCTTGCTGATTGCGCACGGCGAGCGGACAATCTTCTCGCCATCAAACGATTCACACAATGAACAACAGTTCTTCCTTCTTGCTTTGCTTAGACAAAGTTGCATGCTGTTTTGTGCTTCTTGAGTTTTCTTGTGACTCGCGGGCTGGGACGGTGACCCGTCGAGGCCTGCATCAGCGGCGCCCGTGACGGTTGATCAAACGTTGATCTGCCCCCTGATCTGCGACCAACAGGCGTGGCCGCTGGAAAGTTTGAAGTTGCCAGAGAGCGAGCGCGCTTGAAGAACGGGGTGACAGTGCCATACAAATGCAGCAGTCCCAGCCAATGTGGGGCCAGCAGCAGCAACAACAACAAAGCACACACTGGAACATGTCTGGCTCGAACGAGCAATGGGCGCAGCCGGGGTCGGGTGCATGGCAACCACAATCTCAGCAAAACGGTGGCAATTACCAGCCACCTGTCCACAATGGGCAGTCCGACCAGCAGCCTAATCCATTCCAACAAGATGGTGGAAATTATTCGAGCCAACAAGACGGTGGAAATTATTCGAGTCAACTGTCTCAGCAGAATGGGTTGGGGTCCAACCCGTTCGACAAAATGAACCAAGGTCAAGGCAGACCGCTTGCGCAAGTAAATACAGCACCGAAACAAATTGCAGAGAATCAACCGGGTCAGCAAGCGACAGGATCAACTGCAAAGATGAAGTTTGGCAATCAAGTATGCACTTGAAGATTAGACTTGGAGAGCCAGTCGTCACCCACCCTACAGGAGCGCTGCACGCAGTGCAATGGCGTTGTTTATCACATGGAGCGCATCGGGCGACTGGGACAGGTGTGGCACAAGACATGTTTCAAGGTTCGATTTGCCCTTGGATTTCTTTCGTCACGAACGAAAAAATAACTGGCGCAGTGTGCCCTGTGCAAAAAGATCATCGCCAGTGGCAACTTCTGTGACCATCAGGGCTCGCCCTATTGTAAATCATGTTTTGTGAAGTCTATCAAGCCTTCGGTGCGTTTTTTGTCTTAATCCGTTGTTTGTCTTTGAGCTCAATCGATCTTCTCAGGTGTACAATGCGCATAACGCTGGTCAGCGACCAGGTCCGGGTGCGTCGTTCGTGAACCCCCAACCGCAGCAGCAGCAACAGCAACAACAGCCTCCTCAAGAGAGAAGCCAGCACAACATTGGAAACCAATGGAACCAGAATCTACAGCAGCCTCAAGCTACGGGCCAGAGCTCGTATCACGCACTGCAGAATCGTCAGGCACAGCAACAACAACAGGTCCAACCCCAGGCACAGCCCGGTCAAGAGGGGTCACCACCGCCGCCCGTTGCTCCTTGGATGAAGGTAAGAAATATTCCAATTTCGGATCAACACGTATTGCCTTTCCAATGAAGTGACATACCGACACAACAGGAGGTCAAGCTGCGACGCACCAACTCTCGCGATCACATGGCTGCGGCGCCAAGTGCACAGTCTGCCCAGCATACGATGCAGCCTGCTCCACGTGCCCCCGCGGCTGGGTCTGGAGGCTGGCCGCAACAGCAGCAGCAGGTAGCAGAGCAGGCAGACGGACGACCAGTCATCCCGAGAACCAAGACAGACAGACAGACAGACAGACAGACAGACAGACAGACAGACAGACAGACAGAGATCCAAGCAGACGTAGAGGGACAGACACGCAGGGACACGCGCCCACAGAGAAAGGGATGGACAGAGAAAGGGATGGACAGAGAAAGGGATGGAAAGGGATCACGGGCACAGCCGAGAGAGAGGAGGTATTCAACCAGTCTGAGAACTGCGAGGCGACACCTTCACTGAGAGAGGAGGGGGGAGGGGACAAAGAGGAGAGAGAGGGAGAGGGAGGGAAGGAGGGAGAGGGAGCCTGTGTGCTCAGCTTACAGTCATCTATGCGTCTGCTTCTGGCTCTCCCGGTCCCCGCCGCGTTTGCTGAGCGGTTCCCTGATACACTCCCACAGAGTGCCCCGAGCGTTCTTGGATCTGGTGGAGGAGGCGCCGACCTTCTCGCAGTGCTACCACCCCCCGCGCACGCCCCGCCACCGGTTCCCGCACACAACAGCGGCTGTGGATTGCAGCAGCAGCAACCCCACACTGGCGCACCATTCCATCACCAACAGCAGCGTCTCCAACAACAGCAGCCGCAGCAAAGCGGTGCTGTGTTCCAGCAGCAGACCGGTCAGCAGCATATCCAGCAGCAGCAGACCGGTCCTGCGTTCCACCAACCACAGCAGCCTCACAGTCAGGCCCCGCAACAGCTGTACCCACAGGCTGCACCCCCTCAGCGATTTCACGCTCCGGAAGCGACACCACAGCAGCACCAGTTTCAGTCGAGCCTGGACAGTCAACAGTATACGCAACCATCGCAGCTCCAGCAGCAGCAGGCGCAACCACAGCAGCAGTGGGGCCAGCCATCATCATATGGGTACCAGAGCCAGCAGGGAGGTCAATATCAGCCATTACAGCAACACCAGCCACACGGTGGCTACCCGTCCAGCTCCAAGGAGGTGCAGCCTTTGTTTCAGGCGCAGTCGCAGTACCATCAGTATCAGTACAACCCCCAGGGGCAGGCTGCTACCGGATGATGCAACGGACCAAGCTATTTCGTGATTATTGTGTTCATGATGACCTCGCAGCGGTGGCCCTTATGTTTAGAATCAAGCAACTTAAGATTGAGAGGCGCGAATGAAAGTTCTCCTCTCCGGCATCGTATCTCATCTCACATCAATCTCTCATCCTTGAAATGCCTGTGGCAAATATGTCCACCCAGAGTGTAACAATGGATGTTCAGTACGCACCATTGTTACAACTCTGGGTAACAATTATCACAAGGAGCGTTGTTCGATCTGGTGCGTACTGATCAAACAACGCTCCTCACGCATTCAATCTGTACCCGGCACGTCAAGAAGCCCCAACCTGAACTGCGTTCATGAGCAAGGCAACCCGACATGAGCAAGGCAACCTGAACTGCGTTCATTGAAAAATTGCTTGGTAATCAGTCCCATCAATGACGCACGCGCGGTTGCGGCGCGAGTGCTGATATCCTTGTCAACTCCTAGTGTACAGCACCCAGTGGTGGCGGAATGCTACGAAGTGCTGGAGCACACACGCGTCCGGTTCTGGCCCGTCGGTGCACGGCGCTTAATGCACGGCGCCTTAATGCCAGACAGAGTTGAGGCTGGCTACCAGCGCAAGGCCTGCTATTCCCACGCACTAGAGGGATTAGCATTGCAGGTGGAGGTGGACAAGACACGTAGGCCCTGCCGACCTCATGGGGGTCTAAGACACAGGGGCGGGAGCAGGAGTCGCAGCCGGCTCTGCTGCAGGCGCCTCCGTGGTGTTTGTCGCGCTCTTGTCCTTCTTGCTCTTCTTCTTCTTCTTCTTCTTCTTCTTCTTCTTCTTGCCCTTCTTGCCCTTCTTCTTCTTCTTCTTGCCCTTCTTGCCTTTCTTGCCCTTCTTGCGCGCCTTCTTGGACTTCTTCTTCTTCTTCTTCTTCGTCGCAGTTGCATTCCCACTGGCTTCGGTGTCGGTGGTATTCGTGGAATTGCCCACGGTCCCCTTAGCCTTCTTCTTCTTGGCCTTCTTCTTCTTCTTCTTCTTCTTTTTGGCGCGGCGTTTCTTGCTCTTCTTGTTCTTCTTCTTCTTGGCCTTCGCCTTGGCCGCGGTGCCGTTCACGGCCTCACCATCCACTTCAGTGCCGTTCGTAGCGACCACCGCCTTCTTCTTCTTCTTCTTCTTCTTCTTCTTGGTCTTCTTCTTCTTCTTCTTCTTCTTGGTCTTCTTCTTCTTCTTCTTCTTCTTACCCTTGCGCTTCAACTTCTTGACCTTTTTCTTCAGTTTTTTCACACCCTTGCGCAGCAACTTCACACGGTCCTTGGCGCTTTGAAGCTCTGTCTCAAGGCTGACAGCACGAAACTGGGTCTCCAACTGCAACATTTCCTGGTCAGCAGTATCGTCACCACCCTTAGACCGTAGTGCGACGAGATGTTGCACATGGCTCTTCTCTGCCTTCAAATCTTTTTTGAGGGCAGCGAGTTTTGTAATCATCTGGGCGAGATTCTCGTCCGGCTGCGCAGGTGCCTCTGCCTCTGCCGGAGGCGCAGCAGACTCAGGCGCAGCTGGTGTGGCAGCCGCATCTGGAACTGGAACCTTCGCATCTTCACAATGCGCAAGGCACAGGAGGCCGAGCAAGGCGACCCCCAGCAAAAGTCGTCCCATGGCCCGACGAGAAATGTGGGGCAAACCCACGCTGGCAGGTCAAACACGTCAACGCTGTCTTGGGTTGTAAATTCCGTTGAAATAAGGCGGGCGGATATTATTAGGCTATTGCGTATATGGAATTTTGCCATACGCTGAGCAGCGGCACTGGCCGGTGATGGCAAGCCCAAGAATGGGCGCCGGCCCACAGTTCACATTTGATGCTCCAGGATTTGAAGAACTCGTGTTCCAGGCTAGGACTGTTTATTGCGCTCGCCAGGCCATTTTGTCTGAGGCCAGAGCTCGGCAAGCTTGGACAGGCAGCCCCGAGAGTGATCTGGCTGGAGGCCCTTCGGCTGTGTGTCGCCACCTACACCAGAGCCCAGGCTCCTTCAGAGCTTGTTGCAGTTGCAAAAATCCTCAAACAGTGTTTGTCCTGGCATGTTCTGTCCTCCTGTTTGTTGTTTGTTTTTGGAGTGATTGGTCATCGTAGGTATAATCTGAAGGTGAGACTTCGAGTCCGGGACCGCGAATTCTGGCCACGTGCCGAACTCGGCGCTCTGGAACGACGCCACAACCCAGCATTACTGCCGCCTCCCACACCTGGTGAATTTGTGGAGGACTCAGCCGCGTGGTCCTGCTGGGGCTCCTTCAACCGCGCAGCGGAATGGCTGGGCCACGGTTACTTTTGGCGCGGTCTACCTGACGACTTTGGAGGTGGCACTATAGAAAATGCAGCAGGAAACGCCGCAAACGATTATGACGTGGTTGAAGAACGGTTCTACCGCCTCCGTGGCGCAAAGGTGACAAGCTTTCTCTGCCGTGTTGCACGAGCACGACACGCGCGCCCAGGTGCTGACGGCAGACTACACATTGCTTCGTCGCGACTTTGCCGCACAGCTACATGAGCTGACTGACTCACAAATTGATGAGTGGCTGCTGGACAATGTTGCTTACCTGTCTGAAGGCTCAACGCGTCGGTACGCCCTCGAGCATTCGTACCCTTCACATTCGAATTGAGCGGGCCCAACTGAGAGACTCTGGGATCAGAATCAAGCCCATCGTTGGTTCTTGGCGCAGTTGCTCCCGAATCGCCGTTCTTGGGTCAAATAGAGATCGGGTTTGCCGCGCAGTGTCCAGATACCCGTTCTTTGCCCAGGCGACTTCCTGCGTAGCAACACGAACTAAATTGGAAGTATCTGCCTGCCACACAAGGATCTTGACGAGGGTTTTGCTGGGACTTTGGTGCTAACACTAGTCGCAGGATCGAAGCGGGTGGTGACCACGCCAACTTGCTGGGAATCACGGATGTGGACAGCGTTGTCGACCGCACCAGGCGCGCCCTCCCCGTCACCATATCTCCTCGCCGCCACCCCATTCCTACCACGCCACGCCACCATGCCACCATGCCACCACCACACCACATCATCATACACCCTACCGCGACTGTGTTTGAGACAATGGTTTCGCTCCCAACCAGAGGGCCGAACCCTGCCAAATCTTCACGACGGCACCATCCGCCGCCACGCGACCACGTGCAGCTGAACAGACCCGCAGAGACTTGATGATTCTTGCAGAGGCAGCATCATCTCTTGAGCAGCATCTAGACAGCATCTCGGCAGCATCTTCTCTTGAAGAGGAGAGAAAGCGCACGCTTTGTAGAGCCTGTTAGGCTCAGCCTGGGCACACACAAGAATAAGCAGACACAGACCCACAGGTCACAACAGTGCACGAGGGCACACACACAGGAACAGGAAACACACACAGGAGGACAGCTCGGACGTCTCCTGGAATAAGCGTGCCCGCGCACAACGAGACACACGCCGTCAGATGTACCTGGCAACAACAACTCCATCCCCGTTCACCCCTGAGCGTCTGCAGGTCCAAGACAGCCCTTCGCATGCGCAGCGGTGGTCGTGCCGCAACTTTTTTTGTGGATAACGCCTACAATATTGGAGCAGACGGTTCGGTCACGGCTGTGATGGTGGAGGCCAAGGGGTGGGGACACATGCGCGTGCGGATGTGTCGCACCCAAAGGTAAGGAGGACGCGTGGCCAGGGTCCCTTGTGTCTCCCTCCTCTCTTCCCCTCTTCACTTCTCTTCTCTCTTCCCTTCTCTCCTCTCCCGTTGCAACTGTCAAAGAAGACACCGTCCAGCTCACAGAGTTGTTCTCAAGAGGGGCTAGACATGTGACACTCCTGGCGTTTCTTTGCCGCTTTGACAGGCTTGACGTGTGGCACTCAGGTGACAGGCCTTCTCAACTTCGCCGATGCCCTGCGAGAGCTCTGCATACAAAAGCTGATACAAAGGCTGGTGGAGCTGGAGGACGAGCCGTACGGGACTGTGCAGTTTTATGGCATTGTGGATTCTGGTGGGGTTTTAACAGACAAGACACAGGTTATACACAGAGAGTCAGAGAGGAGAGAGGAGAGATATTATTGAAACAGCCTGTCCGCGCAGAGATAGTTGAGAGATGTGTCCAGTGTGGGCGCCACACGCACATAGAGAGGGGGGGGAGGCGAACAGACGTGACAGGGGACATTGACTTGCCCGCAGGCATGCAGTATGTGGGCACCAACCCTGCAACCGGTTGGGAGGGAGAGCGCTGCGTTTTGGCTGTGCGGCAGCGACAGTCGAGAATGTTCGACGCTTATGACGGCATGAATTTCAGGTCGGAAAAATCACTGTGTGACTGCCTGTGAGTGGCGGGAGCTTTGTCGCTGCGTGGATTTCCGAGACACCTGATTAGTCTGTCAGCTCTGTTTACGCGTGCTTCTCGACATGGTGTCTCTCACTCCTTGGAATACTCTTTCTCTCTCTCTCTCGCTTGAATGCTTGAATACTCGCCCTCTCTCCCCTCTCTCTCAACGCGTGCTTCTCGACATGGTGTCGCATGTTCGAGGGGCGTTAATGCGACGCGTTGTGTCATGCTGACTTGGACGACAGTGGAATTGTCCCCGACCACGCGCACGCTTCTGGATATGGCAAAAGCATGCGAATGCTCTTGCACAAGTGAGTGACCTTTTCCCCGCGGTCGCAACCCTGTTCTCTGACGAGAGACCACAACACTTCACTCGCCACACACCATTCACCACACGACACACAACACACAACACTCACCACTCAGCACACAGCGACCACAGACCAGAGACAAGCCTCTCCCCCGCGCGTTCGGGATAGAGTCGTTCCGTGATGGGGTTTGTCATGGTCCTCCAAAGCTCTCGCCTGCTGCTCTGTTTGACCGCGCCCTGTTGCGCAGGTATGGTCTGTCGGCAGAGTTCGAGCCAAGAGCGCTGTTTCACAGCAGCGGTGTCGGCGACGGGGTTGTGTCAGAGGAGCTCGGTGCGGACCAAACAGGGATGTGGAACTTGCAAGCGGACGCGCCTTGTACACACTTCATGGACCACTCAGACTACTACGCTCTGTGCGTTACTCTCTTCCACCCCCAGCCCTCCCTCTCACTCCCCTCTCCCTCTCCCTCTCTCCTCTCCCTCTCTCCTCTCCCTCTCTCTCCCCTCTCCCCTCTCCCCCTCTCCCCCTCCCTCTCTCAAGTTGTTATTTTCAGAAATGGTGTCCAAGGAAATGGTGTCCGAGCAGGTTGTTGCCGCTGCCGTAGAAAATGCGAATCTCATCGCTGCACAGGCCGCAGGCACCCCTACCACCAGCTTGGCGTATGAGTGAGGAAGCGCTCAGGCGTGCGTTTGCCTTGGAGCGGCCGGCCTTCACACAGGTCAGTGGCACACGGAGTTTGCAAGGTCCTCCCGACCATCTTTCGGTTTGAATGGAACACGGTCTGGTGCAATATAACCCGGGTGGGTAACCGCGAGCAGCAATTAAGCTTCAGGAAGAACGCAGTTCGACAGCGAGTTGTTCCGTGATGAGGCTTTCAGTCTTCCAAACTTCTGCTGGGGGATTCATCCCAACACCTACCTTAGAGGCGTCGTATGTATGACTGTTTGGCTCTGTCTGCCTACCCTTTGCCTGACTGTCGTTGCAGCGTGTTGACAGATGCAATGACAGAGCGAGGCAGGAGACAGCTAGGCGAGTCTGTTGCAGGCCAGACGACAAGCCACACACAATGTAAACTGTCCTTTAACACCAATACAGCACGCCCTGAAGCACACTCCACTGTGCCAGCGCCTATTCGGGACTCCGGACGCTGCCGAGGGTGCGAAAGTGTGTGCCACGCTACGCCAGGAGCTGAGCCAGATGAAGGAGTTGCGAGATGCCGCAGTGTCGGTGCGCGCTCGCTCGTCTTCCCTCTCTCCAGTTGTGCCTCTTCCCCTTCCATGACCGGCTCCCTCCAGCTCAGTCCCTTCTGATCTCATGGCCTCCAACTCTACATCAGGAGAGTTGCGCGACGTTCCTTCTTCCTCTTTAAAACTGTAAACAGACCCTCCAGGTGGGCGATGATGGCATGATTCAGCCCTGCAAGCCTAAGTATTGCATGTGTTGGTTCATGGAGTTGGACGACAGCGAAATGAGCAAATGGGCGTCGTCCACTGCAAAGACGTTCCAACGGGCACTGGGCGAACGAGACATTATGGATCAGATTCGAGAGTGGTTGCCCTTGACAAAACTCGAATCGGGATCCTCCTAATGTCTTTTATGCCCGAAACATGCTAGATCAACGCGAGATTGTGCGTGTGTGGATGAATTTCATTCGGTTCAAAGCACAACCAATAATTATGTCACAATTTACGTACTCGCGATGCTCTCGGCGCTGACGGTCACAGTGATGTTGACAGTGTCTGGGGGACATTCAGTTCATGAGACCATCAACAGCGTCTCAACACTTACCAGCAGGGGCTGTGTCCCACGGCCGCTTGGAAACAAACTCTAACTTCTCTCGGCCAGCATGAGCAGCAGTGTAATTCCACCCAAAATTGTCTGGGGGGACCTCTTGTTTCAAATACCCTGTGGGAATCAGTGTTGTCGGCTCCGTCAGGTTGAACCAGGAGTAGCCGGTGCTCAGAAGCCCAAAGAATGTCAACTCAAGCGTGTCGCCAATTGCCAGCTCAACATGTGCCTGCTCATCTTGCTGTTGGAAATGCATCACAAATGGCTTAGCAAGGCAGGCCCCACAAAGAAGCAGAAGGCACAAGGTCCGCAGCATTCTTTGGCGAAGATCCTGACGCACATCTGATCAAAGACTGTATGAATTCTCAATCGTGCGTTCTGCGCTAGTGCACGAGACCATGAGGACGCCACTGCCTCGCAAAGACCTCTCGGCGTGGCAGCAGTGCGGGATCCTCGTGCAGCTCGCTTGTTTCATTCACATTTTGGACGAGTATGTAGCCGGGGCTACCATGTGTCTTGGACCATCCATGTTGCCAACTTTCAACCAGGAGGGCGACATCGTCCTTGTGGAGCATTTTTCCAATAGATACAATAGACTCAAATACGGTGACGTCGTCATCGCAAAATCCCCCAATGAGCCCAAACTAATTGTATGCAAGCGGATCATCGGCATGGTCCGTTTTTTTTCCCGGAAAATTCCACTTGCTCAACCCTGCTGCAGCCAGGTGACGTGGTGGACGTACGGCGTTCAAATTCGGTCGAGTTTTCCAGACAGATCACTGTGAGCGGCATTCGTTCGTAGTTTTCGTCGTTCTCTAAGAGATATTGCGCAGGTCAAGCCAGGGCATGTGTGGTTGCAAGGAGATAATTTGCGAAACTCCAACGATTCGCGCAACTACGGATCAGTGCCCATCGGGCTGGTTCGAGGCAAGGTTATTATGAAGGTGAGACAACAACCTAAGTCACTGATTTGACTCTTATTGTGCAGCTCTGGCCGCTCACGGAGGCGGGTTTCATTCGGTCAGGTCCACCACCGGAGTATAGATTTAACTGAGCAATGTACCGTAACCGTGTGTTCATGTGTTTGATACCTTGCCTTATCGCTTCCCTCTTTTGTATGCCAATCTTGGTCGTCACCCGAATCCAAGAGACAACCTGGTTGGAGTCACCATCACCATCAATAGTGCCCTTGTATTAGAATATCATGAACAGGAAGCACGCATCGTGCACCTGACACGGATTGAATGTTGCTTAATTGGCACAGCTGTTGAGATGGCGGCTAGTCGGAGTCGGAGGATTCACTTTCTGTGGATGAAGCGGTCTTCTCAACCGTTCCCTCGTGCTTGGCAACGGTCTTGGTTCCGTTAACTGCAGCAGTTGGCACGCCTGATGGTTCATGGGGACCAAAAGCGGACAACAAACCAGAGGAAATGACCATGGTGGTGGCCCATGAATTGTAAACGATGCTCATTGCTAAAAGCTGGCGCTGCTTTGTCTCTTCCTCGGATTTGCCACGTGATACTAAGAAAGCCTGCTGAAGTTGTGTCGCGCATGCATTTGCTGCCACAAGTCCTCGCTGTGCCTGGTCGAAAAATGTGCTGTCATCGACACCAAAATCTGGCAAGCCAGTGAACCCCTCTGCCGGCTCCGGTTGAGAGCGCTTCACGCCGCTGAGTGCAACACAATCGTCGTCGACG
>QUTJ01031778.1:0-18478 GCA_003573635.1 Goniomonas avonlea | reverse complement strand
GGTGAGACTGGAGTGTGCAAGAGGGTGAGACTGGAGTGCAGGACGTAGGTCAGTTCTAAGATCGCCCCAGCACTTGGGGAGCGAGCGGGTCTAGGGTCTAGGGTCTAGGGGTTAGGGGTTAGGGCGGAGTGCAGGACGTATGTCAGTTCTGATATCGCCACAGTGCTTGGGCAGCGAGCGGGTTTAGGATTGAGGAGTGCCGGCCGTATGCCAGTTCTGATATCACCACAGCGCTTGGGCAGCGAGCGGGGGGCGCCGAAATGAATTCGAGCCGCACCAGGCACTGCTGTAGCACTCCGTGTCAGGATCCACTCTGAGCCACGGCTGATCATAGCCAAAGACTTGAGTGCAGTCGAAGTAGGACAGCGATGCCCTTGCGACGTGGGGATGGACCACCAACAATGCAAAGAGACCGACGCCCACGACGTTGTCCTGCAGTCACCAGGGTAAGTCTGGCGCTCGTGCTGGGGGGCGACGGCTCAAACTGGCTGCTGAGTTTTGTAGACACGTTCTCTGTCCGTTCTCATCTTGAAGTGTGTAGCCAACTTGGCCTGTCGCCCCCCTTTAGCTAGGCCTGCCCGCTGGAGCGAAAAAGGAGCACCAGGCAGGCAGAGTGGGTGTGCCGAGAGCAAGCGCTGAGCGAGTGGGACAGTGGAAGACAGAGGAGAGCAGGAGGGGGTCGACTGCACGTATGCCATGACAGGGCCACCCTGTCACCAGAAGCTGATTCCCTTCGCCCGAATACCCACAGATGATGAGAGAGAGACGCACCCAGATCACATGACGCCGGACGCGATTTGGCAGGCAGCGGAGGCCAAGATATATCAGCGCAAGGAGCGCCGTGATCATGTAAGGGCCAGCACACACCGCTAAAATCTTCTCGGAGTTTGTCGCCTAGTGATAGGGTCAGTGGGGCCGCAGGAACGGCAGGCGAGTTGACGGTGTGTCTCTCAAGGGTTGGTGTCACCGGGAGCGGAGCAAGATCGATTCTCACTACCAACCCACGGCTGGGATTATTAGAGCAAACACGTTGGCAGGGAAGGGCATGGTACGGCGAGGCCATTCGGATGGTTCTGCAAAACTGATTCCGAGGGAAAACTTGGGGATTTCCAAGAAAAATGTGTCATTTTTGATTGCACCAGATTGAGTAATCTGACCGAATCGAGTGGAATTTCCGAGTGCCTTTTCTCGTCAATTCGACTCCCAGTATCGCAGAACCTCCCTCTTGGTGGTGCCAATGGCAACACCGTGCCAGTATTGAGGACAGGGACGCAGATCAAACAACGTCGAACACAGAGCAACCCGGCTCCGTTGAGGAGGGGCCGGCAGCAGCCTTGCGCCAACACAGCACAGCACAACGGGACACCTGAATGCCGAAGAGGCAACGAGTCAGCTTGTCCAAATCAGGCTCGTAGACCTCAGCCATGTCGAGGAAGCCCCGCAGCATTGGAGGCAGCAACGGGATCTCGGTCCCGGGTCCTGTGAGGGTCGCGGCCATTTGCGACACAACCTGTCGTTGCTCTCTGTCAGCATGACGACCCACACACGAGCAGAAACTTGCCTGGAAGTAGGAGATGGTGATTTTGAGAGTGCCCAGTGGCAGAAGCAGGAGGGGGTTGACATCGAACAGCCAGAGGAACAGGGCAACGAGGAGGCAGGCAACGAAGAGCCCGACCCAGGCCAAGACCCAGAGGTTGGAGGAAGGGCAGGACTGGCATATGCCTTGCTTGTCCATGTAGAAACGGCCAGTGTCCGTGTCCAAGCACTTGGCGCAGAGGACGCCGTGCGCGTTCGGCGCGCAGCCGGCGTGAGCCACCCCCACCTCGTCGCCGAGACAGAGTTGTGGGCTCGGGCACGGCGCGCAGAGGGAGGCCTCGGCCACCTCTGCCTCCTTGGACGTGTTCGTGGCAACCAGCGTGAACGACAACAGCGGCGGCGCCCACGACTGCAGCAGGACACCTCGCCAGGTGCCGCTGGTGCACACGCAGTCGGCGACCGATGTTCGGTTGCCTCGTGTCTTCATGCTTGAGTCCGGGCAAGTGACGCAGAACGGCTGCTCCCTGCAAGGTTCGGAAGTGTGGGTGTTGAGAAGTGTGCAAGTGTTGAGAGGTGTGCGAGTAGAAGTATGCGAGAGTGTTGAGAAGTGTGCGAGTGTTGAGTGAGGAGTGTGCGAGAGTGTTGAGAAGTGTGCGGGTGTTGAGAAGTGTGCAAGAGTGTTGAGAAGTGTGCGAGAGTGTTGAGAAGTGCGGCAGGGTGAGTCATCATGCAATGCGGCGGCGTTGCACGTGTCTTAACCTCCTTGAGAGACGTGGTGATGGTGGTGATGTGGTGGTGGCGTGGACTTGGGTGATCTCGAGGGGAAGTGTGGATTTCAAGCGGTCTGTAAATACCAAGAGACACAATCAACTCAATCAAGCCACACGGCGCACCATTCGCCCTGGTAGCTGCCGTCCTCACACGGAGCACAGCGGCCCAATCCATTTCTGTCACCGGGGCCGATGATTCTGTGCCCCGGACCACACTGGCACAGCCCTTCGGCGTTTGCCGAGGTGCCGTCAACGCATTCTTCGCATCCGCGCGCGCCCTTTTCAATGTCGAAGACGGAGTACGTCTGTGGCGGACAGCGCACGCATTCGGAGGCGCCCGAAATGGTGCTGTAGTGGTTGGCTGGACACCCAATGCACCCACTCTGGCCCTTGGAGGGAGAGAATAACCCAGCTGAGCAAGGGAGGCACTCAGCCATCCCCTCCTGCGGCGTGTACTGGCCTGCAGGACACTCAGAACAAATCGAGGCTGCGCTGCCCGAGTAGGAGCCAGCAGGGCACGGCCAGCAGGTATCTGGAGACACGGCCCGCGTGACTGCAGAAGCAGTCCCGGCAGGGCAGTGCGTGCACGTGCGACTGGCCACGGCGTTGATGGAGAACGTGCCTACAGGGCACGGCAAACACAAACCCTCCGGATTGAGGAACTCTCCGTACGAGCAGAACGCGTAGGACACCAGAGGGTACGCCGGGGGATAATCAACGCCGTTGAACGATAGCTCGACAGTCACTTGTCGCCGTGCCCCCTCCACGAACACGGGCAACCAGCACACAACAGTGGTTTCGTTGACAACCGTTGCAGGCACAGGTGGCAGCGAGCCGAACTTGCACCGTGGCGTTGACGCGTCCAGAGGAAAGCCAGAGGTCGAAATTGTGACCAACTGCCCCCCGTCGAGAGGGCCGATGGAGGGGGACAGCGATATCGGGGTCATAAGAGCAGGGAACGCCACAGCGGACTGCACGGAACTCAGCGATCCGAAACCGGTCCCGGCTGCGATTTCCTCCATGAGCTGCAGGGCGAGAGCTGTGGCGGGAGACCCTGGAGCATCCGAGATGGTGACGGCGGCCCCGCTGGTGTCCGAGGCTTGGCGCGGAGAGCTTCGGAGGGAGGCGGTGCGGTTCGAGACAGTGATGGAGACCCGACCCGGAGAAATGGCGAGGCTGGACGTGATGTCGGCCTGCAATGCCGCTGCGTCCAAGTTGACTCCGGGAACGGAGGTCAGAGTCACCTTGGAGGTTGCAGAGAGCGTGCGCACGGACACCCCGAGGCCAACATAATGTTGCCCGTTCATGGTGAGGCTGATGTTCACTCGCGCCGCGGACGGCCACGAGAAAGGACAGAGAACGTTGATCGCTGTTACAGTTTGTGCCACTTGATCCACCGTGGTGACGCCATCGGTGAAGCGACACACAAACATGGACTCGGAGCCTTCTGGAGGGGGGAGGAATCCTGTGCCAGAGAGCACGAGAACAGTGGTCGCACGAGACACCAAAACGAGCGTCGGTGATACCGGGTTGGTAGCGCTCACGACTGGCGCGGCGTAGTACGTGAAGGCATGCTCTGCGGGCGACAAGGAGACTCCGTTGAGGCTGAGGCGGAGAGACACCTGCATCAGCGGGAGGTCGCTGCGCAGCAAGGGCGCGTCGCACACACACTTGGTCTTGGAAGGGAGCACGCTTGCCCTGACCAAGACATCCAAAGGCGAACCGAAGTGGCAGAACACCCAGCCAAGCCTCCCGTCATCCAGACCAGACGCATCCAACTCCACAGTGGTGTTTGCGCCGTACGGTCCACGCGACGGGTTCACGGCGGAAATGACCGTTTCTTCGTAAAACACGAAAGGTACGTCACTGGGCGCCGAGTAATGAAGGCCTCCATTGAGGCTGATGGTCGGGAACACGGTGCCAGCCACCGCCTGCGGACTTGGCCAACACAACAGCGTCGTGGAGTTCAGCACCTCAGCAGGGGTCGCAACAGAAAGTGGGCTGAACCGGCACAAGACGCTGCCATGCGCAGATGTGAAGCCGGTGCCGGCCACAGTTACTGCAAGCTTGGTCGTGAACGTTGGCATTCCACTCGGCTGAAGCCTGGTGATGGCAGGAGCTGCAAAGACAACCACAGGGGTAGGGGAAGGAAAGTAATGCACGGCATTCGGTGACAGCGAAACATTGAAGACCAGAGGAAGGGTGGAAGAGCTGGGCACAAGCACCCGAGGCACCTCACACACCACCTTGGTCAGATCGTCAACCGCGGAAGGAACTTCAGGCACCACCGTCGCTCCAAACTTACAATTGATGGGCATTCCACCCAGACGCACGAACCCGACACCGGTCACAACCACTTGGATTTCACCCAGCAGCAGGTTGGACAGTTGCACAGAGCTCGGGGCGAGACTGTTGATCACTGGCGCGTTGAATATGGCCACAGAGTGCTGGTTGGCGGTGACAAACTGGCCACAGCGACTCGTCGAACTGTTCCTCTGATCTGTGGCATTGGGCCCATACTCCGTGGGAAAGAGCTCCAGGAACGCCAACCCAACGGTATCTGACGCCGGCTTGAGGCACACGACCTGCCCGGGCGCAGCCACCTCCGCAGGGGCCGCGAAGGTCGTGCCGCGCAATGCGAAGCAGCAGCTCAATTCCACGCTGGGAAGGAAGGTCCCGTTCACTGTGACAGCCGCCACCCCAGACGGCAAGGTCCTGGGCGATACCGCCGTCACGGACGCGACCACGCGGACCGTGAAGGACACCGGAGAGAGCAGAGGGCCAGCGCGGAACCACACCTCGTGGTCACCAGCAACAGGCGCGGCGGTGGTCATGTTGTGGAATGTCACCACACCGAGGCGGGTGCGGCGAGCTGGGACAGCGTTGAGGTTCACGCTGCCAGGACTTCCCACCAGCACCACCCCCACGGTTACGTCTACCTGCGACTCAGTGCCGATGATCACATTTCCTGCAGCGTCCACAAGAGCAAGCTCCACTGGAGGCGAGGCATAGTCGAACAGAGTGGCAGACATGGCCAAAAGCGTCGCACGGGCCCCATGCACCAACGCGAGACCGACGGCCGGTCCGGCAGTGACGGCAATCGTGGTCGTCGCGGGCCCGAGACCAGGTAACTGTCGCAACAAAATTAGAGTGTGGGCGCAAGAATCATAGATCTCAGTGCGACAAAGCCCAAAAGAAAAAAAGCACGAGGAGGCAGTCGGGCTGGTTGGTAGTCGGACGACCAGCCGGACACACGACTGCCAACCAGCCCGACACAGTGTTGCAAGTGTCAAAAAGTGATGATTATCGAAGCTGGAGACCCCGTGAGACGCCATAAAACATTCGGCAACCCATCCAATGTACCGAAGGAGACCGCACCTCAAACTGCAGTGTGTGCACACCCACGCTCGGCCGGAGAAGAATGATACCGCTGAAGTCAGCTTGTCCGACGAGCATCGGACGGCGGTTTGACAGAGGCGAGAGTGTCAACGTCGACGAAGTGACCTACGCGTGGTGTGGTGTGAAAACGAGACACGGAGTGGGACACTACACTAACGGGTGCCAACCCAACTTGTGTCCAACATGTGCACCGATAACCAACCAAGGAGGACGAGTCGCACGAGCACAGTGTGGCGGGGACTCACAGTGACATCTCCGCGGGAGGGCAGGTCCAGCTCCAGCAGGGACACCTCGTTGACGTCGACAGCATCCACGACGATCGACTCAGCCACGGACACGGCCGCAGCCGCCGACACAATCAGCTCTTTGGCAGTGCGAACGAGCAGACGCTCACCGAGGCCTACAATCGTGAAATTGAGGCCCGAGTCAGAAAAGTCCTGCGCGTTCAGAGCGACCTCGAGCGAGAACAACCCGGGGTCGAAGCCGCTCGGTGACACACAGTTCACACGGTCATGGGAAGCAAATATCGCGGGACTAGAGAGGCTGTCCTCGGAGCCAGGCCTGGCCGCTCCAGAAAGTCTGCTGAACCGGCAAAGAATGTGCAAGGAGCTGACGAACCCTACACCCCAGACCTGCAGCAGCGAGGGCAGGTGGCTGTAGGCACGGTGCGGCTTGAACTCTGTCAGACTAATCGGAGTATAGTAGCTGAACGGAACCAACGCGCCTCCTGCGTACAGTTGCCCGTCGAATGTCACCCACACAGACGCAGAGTAAGACTTCCCCAGGGTGTCAGCGCTGACACACGCAATCGAGGTGGTGCTGGTGAAGGTGGCAGGAGACGGTGCGAGGGCGCCAAAGCGACACTGGAACAGTGGCGGAGGCGCGGACACAAAGCCGTGGCCGCCGACGACGACGGACGTTCCTCCGGTCTGCGACGTCGGAGGGTCAGAGACACGTGGCAGCACTCACACTACACGCCACTGCACACACTCGCCCCCTCCATCCCACCACGGCTACACGCTGCACTCCACACAGCCCCAACTCAGGTCGTGATCAAGGAACGATCTTGATCAACGATGCGATCTTGATCAAGGACCAGCACAAGCAGCTCATCTCAAACTCACCGTCGGTCCCATCGAAGGGACAAGCTCAAAGATCGTGGCCAGCAAAAGCAAGACCATGACAGAAGGCGCGCTTGACTGAGAGGCGACGTATGCCATCCGACTGGGGCTCTCGAGTCCCATAAATTTGAGCAGTGGCATAGGAGACTGAAGGGGTCGGTGTCAAGATAGGAAAATCCAACAGCCGCAAAATTTGGGCATCACCTGCTTGGTCTTGAGTTCTGGAGGAACTTTGTCGATGGTGACGCGCCCGATCAACGAAAGATCTTCCGCAATCGGCGCACACCCTTCCTTGACCACGGTCGGCTCTGGAGACACAGCCGTGATGACAGTGAACAGCACACCCAGAGGTCCATCGGCAAGGCAGGACTCGGTTGTGTACCCAACAGGGAGCGGCGTGGTCGACACAGATGCAAAGGCTGCGACGCTGCTCCCGAGCTCAACGCGATGCATCAGCTGAGGCTGACCCGTGGTTGTTGTCGTCGACATGAAGTACGCAAGCCTCGACCTGCAGATTGTGTTGGTTTGTGCCGGAGTATCTCTGGATGTCTGACCCATCCACTCGTGCAGGGTTCTGGCAAAGCCACCCACTGTGACTCAATGAGACTCAAAGTCACCAATGCCACTCAAAGCCACTCGAGTCACTCCATCAATTTCACTCAAGCCGCCTAAAGCCACTCAAACCACTCAAAGCCACTCAAACCACTCAAAGAAAGCCACTCAAAGCCACTCAATGCCACCCAAAGCCACGCAAACCACCCAAAGAAAGCCACTCAAAGCCAGTCAATGGCACCTAAAGCCACTCAAAGCCACTCAAGGCCACTCAAACCACTCAAAGCCACTCGGTACTAGGAACATCTGGGTGGGCACGTGCACTCCAGGCCACGAAGCAGCCTGTGCGGTCAAGTCAAGATGGCCTGGGCACACAACTTACGCTGAGAAGATGCAGGCAACACAGAAGTCGGTGGCATTCCCGCTGGGCAAGTCGAGGGCCGGCAGCAGTTCCAGCTGGCCGGCCACCGCGAGACCATACCGATACACTGTGGAGGACGCCCGCACGCCGACATACAGCACGTCCTGATCAACTGCGAGCAAGCAAGGACTTCGCGGCAACAGGGCGACCGCAACCGTGGTGAAATACAGAGCATCAATTCGGACAACGAAGGACCACTGCTCCAAGGCGTAGGCGAACAGCACAGTGGTTGACTGCGGATGACCGGCGCCCTGCGTCCAGCCGCCGTCCGTCGGCCCGCCGAGGAAGGGATGCGAAATGCCAAAGAGTTCTGGAGTTGGGAGAACGGACGTGTAGGCAAGGTTACGAGTGCTGAGACGAGCAATGCCTCGGAACGACGAGGGGGGGCAGTCGTGCACAGGTGTGCCATCCGGCAGAGGGGCGCAGCCGCCTGGAACGTACAGGAACGGCTCGGCCAACACCACAGGGAGCGAGCGGGACTTGGGTCCCGAGTAGAATTCGGTCTGACTCAGAAAGATGAAGGACGGGATCGAGTATTGAGTGACAGCCACTAAGTTCTCAGAGCCACTGAACACAAAGGCGTTGCGAGCTGGCGGATGCACCGCCAGCGCTACAATGCCCGCCAGCTTTGGGAAGGACTTGGACTGCACAATGGTGAAGTCGCCAATATCGATTTCACAGAATGTGCCGGCAAATCCAGGGTTACAGCGACAAACGCCTTGGTCACACCTCCCGCTCCCGGAACACCCGAGGGTCTCACAGTTAAGGCCTTTGACGGTCGCATTGAACCCCCTCGACACCTTCGAGTTGTCCGATCGCAACACAAGGAGCAAACCTTCGGCGCTACTGGAGCGGAGCACAGGCGGGAGCGTTGTACCACAGTACGAACCCATCAAGAATTCATCATCCGCAACGCCACCATCGAAGACAGAGAGGAAGTCATACAGGCACTGTCCTCCGCTGCTGGCAGCCTCGAGGGCAAAGCTGGTGAAGGAGAGTTCGATGGCAGTGGCGCCGCCTCCAGCGCGAACGACGAAAGTGCAGCTGAGGTTGTCCTCGTAGTCGTCGGTGCCGCTTCCATCGTCGAACGACAACGAGGAGTCCACCGCAACCGGTGGAATAAGTATGTGCCCAGAGCATGCTTTGGGAACCTCGACCGGGCGGGGGATCTCAGAGCGGACGCCGTGCACGCTCACAATGTACGACGCAGCTTGGAACGACGGCAGTTTTAAACTCACGCAGGTGAATTCGAAGTGAGGGACGGTCACACGCGGTGTGTGACACAGCCGACGGCCGTAGATATCCGTGAGCGTGATGAGACTTCCGTCAGTTCCGAAATTACGCCCTGAAAAGGTTAGAATCTGCCCTGCAATTCGCGGTAGTATCAACGACGCTGGCGGGTGCCGGACAACAGCCGGAGCGTAGCTCACACTGATCGTCTGAACCGAGCTCTGCCCCACCTGATCCACATCCACAACAGGCTCAACAATGCCAGAACCAGGAGGAGCTGTGCATGACACTGCCACTAACAGAGCCGCTTCCCCAGACGAGCAGGGCCGCTGCACGGAATCCCGTTGCACATCCATGCACTCGCTCGGCAGGAACCCAGCGGTCCCATGCACCCGCAGAGTCACGCGCAGACGCGACGGGTCGGACGGGACATGCAGCAGCTCGAGCCGGATCACACCGCCACCAGCCGTCGGGAGGCCACCCGGTGAGCCGGCCGAGACGACGACCGCCCGTGGAAGCAGAGAGTAGCGCGAGCGCAGGTAGTCGAGAATGGAGGCCGATTGGGCTGAGGACAGTAATCCACGGTAGACGAGAACCTCGGCGAGTCGCACGCCACCTTCCGGTCCTGTGCAGAGTGAGTGAGAGGGAAGTGGGGGGAAGATGTGTAACAAAACTGCACGCACAAAGACATTGGCAAGCAGACCAGTAAGGGCGCAAGGGGGCACAACTCACCGATTTGAGAGGATGCCACGTTGCAGTTCGCTCCCAGAGTGGGACCACCCACCGAGATGGAGGTGAGGTTGTTGATACTCGCCGCCGCCGTCGCCGTTGGCAGGATAAAAGATTCTCGTTGAGATGGAAGCACCTCACTCGGAACGGAGACCACACGAGTCCCGTTAGCGTTCGGTTCGTACTGGACATGCCATGCTGACAAGTACTCCGACCGCCAGAGCAGCGGCGACGTTCCACCGATCACACCCACACCGCCGTCGCGACCGGCGCCAACAAACCACTCTCGCCCAGGCGCGTCACTGCCGAGGACACGAGCAGCCGCGCTCCCCGTGGCTTGAGGCCCAAGCCCAGACGGCTGCCCAACAAAAAACACCGACCAGGAATCTGTAGCCGGCGAGAGGGGGAAGTCGGTCGTGCCGTTGAGCACAAGCGCGTCGTCCCCAGAGAACTCGACCAAGGCGACACCTGCAGGAGTCACCGTCCGCACCGGTGCCCGGAGGGAGCAGTAGGCGTGGGCTGAGTGCAGACCTCGCTCATCCTCCCACTGCCGCACAACTGGACGCAACATCAGCGGGCGTGACAAAAGAAAAACAACAGAAAAAGAAGAACCGAGAAACACAACAGGGCAAAGGAAACTTACCCTGAGAGGAAGAGGAGACAGCACTGGAGGCTCGCAGCCACAGCAGCAGTCCATCTCTTACGTCCAGCGTGCAAGGAGAACGGGTCGTCGCGTTGACGCCAGCGAGCGGGGGACCGTTGTCCACGACATTGCGAGCGCGCACACTTATGCCCGACACAAGCTCCCCTGGCCGAAGCAGCTGGGTGTCGCTGCCCCCGCACGCGCCCCCTTCGCCGCTGATGTCGAAGGTTTGGTACCCGGGCGGGAGGACAACAGATCTGAGCCCAGAGCTGAGGGTGAAGTGCAAGGTGTAGTCCAAGAGTGGTGCCCCCCCGTTGGCTGGATGCGTCCATGACACGTGAAGGGAGGAGCACGAGGCGGCTTCCACACTGTAAGTAGTCGAATTAAGTGTCTGAAACGATCAGAAAACAAACAACGCAAGTGCATCAACAGGCTACACAAAAAACACACACAATCAGTACACACCTGAGGTCCGTAACAGCGCCGGGAGGACTCGGCAGCTGCAAAAACGGAATCACGGCCCCTTCTTGTCCCCAACCTGCGGTATTGGCCATGACAACGCTAACGTTCCACACTTGCCCAGCACGAGGGAGCGGGCCGCTGGCTGGCACGCCGAGGCCAGAACCAAGCACGAACTCGGGCCCAGTCTCGGGATCAAAGGCGACCTCGACCTCGTGCCTAGTGCCGCCAGTCGTGTAGAACACACGGAAGCGGTCAATGGGGGCGCCGTTGGAACTGGGCAACGACCACACTACCCGCGCGGTTTGAGCCCCATGGAAAAACCAGGACAGGCTGGAGACTTGTTCCGGCGGAAAAACGCGGCAGTCACTCACGAAGATCGTTCGATTCGCAGCCGTCGAGAGACCGTGAGGACACGGGTTGCACGCAGACGCGCGAGGAAGACTGTTGTAGGTGGAGACCGGGCAGGGGAGGCAGGGAGTCACGCCTCCAACGGGCCCGTATGTACCTGCATCGCAGATGGGGAGGCAGTCGCTGGCCTTTGATGCGCCTGCTGCGGCGGTGCTTGTCTGCGAGGGGCATGCGAGGCATGCTTCTTGACCGGGCTGGGGCTGGTAGGTGCCGACTGCGCAGGGCTTGCACGGCACCACTCCCGACTGGCCAACGCTGCCCTCGGCACACACTGTCCTGCAGTCACCAATCCACGAAGCGCCCTGCATGACCGTTGAGGTGCCGTTGGGACACTTCTCGCACGAGTCGGAGGCTGACTGATTCGAGTACCGGCCCACTGGACAAAGAGCGCACGGTAAGATACCCCCAGGCCCAGACGTGCCTCGCGGGCACGAGGGTTTGCAGTCCGCGATGCTCACCGCGCCTCGAGCAACAGTCGAGTGGGCGGGGGGGCACAGTGTGCAATTCTCGCGCCCAGTCGCGTTGGAAAACGAACCAAGCGGACAAGGAGAGCAGGGCTCGACCCCGGCCGGGCCAACCAGGCCAGAGGGGCACAGGGGCACGCACTGCGAAATGTCGCCACTGCCAGTCCTGTTGGTGCTGAGCCCCGCAGGGCAAGGGAAGCATTCCATTGGGCCAGCTTGATACGAGCCCATTGGGCACGCAGAACACGGAGCCAGGCCACCGTTACCCACACTGCCGCTCGGGCAAACCGACAGACACGCAGACGAGGCGGTTGAACCCACGGACAATGTGCTAGTGAGGGGAGGGCAAGGGAGGCAGGCTGTCTGCATGGCATGGCGCTGGTAGTGGCCGACGGGGCAGAGAGTGCACGGCCACACGCCACCGGAGCCGGTGCTGCCGGGGGGGCAGATGTCAGCACAAGCCTGAGAAGACGTCGCGCCGACGCCCACGGTGGACTTGCCCTCGGGGCACAGCGTGCACTTGCTGCTGTTAGTCACCGCCGCATAACTTCCTTTCGCGCAGGGCGTGCACGGCGCCACTCCAGACAGCCCGAACTCTCCACGGTCGCAGGGCTGCGCTTCGGCAGCGAGAATGCAAACTCGTCCAGATCCGGTGTAACCTGGCTCGCAGCGACACGAGAACGAACCCTCTGAGTTGTCACACGCGCCTTTGGGGACGTCGTCACACCCGCCGTTCAAGGTCGCGCACTCGTTGACATCACGGCAGACTTCTCCAGTCCTTGTCCAGCCGGCGTCGCACGAACAAGTGCGGGAACCCACCGTATTGTTACACCAAGCGTGCAAGCCGCAGCCCCCGTTGCTGACAGCGCATTCGTTTATATCTTGGCAAACGGAGCCATCACCGAGCCAGCCCCGTGGGCAAGAGCACACAAAGCTCCCTAGGCTGTTCTGGCACTCCGCAGTTTCATGACAACCTGCGTTATTAGTCGCGCACTCGTTGAGATCCTTGCAGTCGAGGCCGTTCCCGAGCCAGCCGGGCTTGCATTCACAGGAGCTCGACCCGAGGGTGTTCTTGCAGGCGGCGGACAAAGGCGGGCAGCCGCCATTGAAAGTTGAACACTCGTTGACATCCGTGCACTGCACCCCAGTCCCACTCCAGCCCGGGTTGCACATGCACGAGAACGAGCCAATGTTGTTTGTGCACGAGGCGTGCGGGTCGCAGCTCCCGCTCACACTGCACTCGTCGAAGTCGTCACAACGGGTTCCGTTGCCAATCCACCCAGAGCGGCACTGGCATGAAAACGACGGGAGATCGATGCAATCGGCGTTGTGGTCGCAGCCGCCGTGGTTGGTCGAACATTCGTTGATCTCTAGCGGGCACAGCTGTAAACCACTTGGATCGTGCTGGCAAGCGCAGTTTAAGGAAGGGCAGGACCGAACATCGACACACTCCAGACCGTTGCCCGTCCATCCACGATTGCAAAAGCAAGAAAAGCTACCCCAGGTATTGAGGCACTGGCCCTGCGGCTTGGGGGCACATCCTCCGTGGTCCGTGGCGCACTCATTGACGTCGATGCACTCACCACCCTGCGAGCGCCAGCCGTCCAAGCACAGCTGCCCACTGAGACCCTCGACCGTGACAACCACGCTCTCACCGCGAGACAACAGCCCAGCAGGGGCGTCACACGACAGCGCAGTGTCCGACACCCATGCCAATCCTGGACAGTCAATGCGCCCCACTGACACAGCAGCAGCAGACGAGGTGTTGGAGGAGCCGAAATTTTGTCCGAGGACAGTGATGAGGTGTGGCCCCTCCGAAGACGCGTTGAACCCCACTGTTGCCGCGACAACCGGCGCGGCGAACGAAAATGTTGCGGGCAGGTGGGCGCTCAACTGCGCGACACTGACGCGCATCTCACATGCTGGGCCGGTCCCGGCAGCAATACGAGCAGCAATTGAGGTGTCGGACAGCCAAACTGAGGCCTCAGCAGAGGTGGGGCGCACCCGTGTGCTTGTGCTGCTTGCTGCGGCACCGAGACTGGCGCCGAGAATTGTTACGAGAGTCGACCCTGTCGTCGCAGTGCGGGAATATGGTGCGAGATCGAACGCAGACGGGTTCAACAAGTAAAACGCTGCCGTCAGCGTGTCGCGCTGGCGAACAACGGAGACGACAAAGGTCAGGGAGGCAGGAGTTGGACACAATGCCACAGATTTGGCACGAACTGATGTCACCGACGTCCAAAGCACTCCCTCGCAAGCCGTCCTGCCAACGCGTACTGACCCGCTCCCGCCTTCCGCTCCACTCATGGAGTTCATGAGCACAGTGACGCTGACAGCGCCAGTCACAGGAAGGACTGGGTTGAGGATGGTCGTTCCAGACCGCAAACTCAGTGATGTGGAGGGGCGCGAGGAGCCGTGGTTCCCAGCTAGGGTGATGGGAACGGCGCGCAACTGAGGCAGTCTCTGGAACAAAGGCGTATCCGCAACATTCGTCTTGTCAGATCTCAGCACATTCTGAGACAGAGATCCGGCAGGGGCTCGAGCTGATGAAACAGCCAAGCCAAGGCCACCTTGGTCACCTTGTCCAGACTTGCAGAGCACAGCAGAGTCAGAAACCCATGCACTTGTCTCGCAGGAGGACGAGCCCGCTAGCAGCCGCTGCGAACTATCCACGCCCACCAGCCGAAGGCCAAGCACTGTCACGGACACAGCACCTGTTACAGGACCGTTGCTCGGATGCGCCGCTGTGATACTCGGTGCGGCATAGCTCCAGGAGGATGTCAGACAGCCAACGAAGTGGATCAATGAGACACCCAGGGCACACGCGCTCCCACCACCCCGCGGAGTCTTCAAATGTAAGGCCGAGTCCGAGATCCATGCAGTAGCATCGCACGCACTCCCGACGTACGATGCTGCCGCAGTGTACTGCATGCTGCCGAGGTTTCGCCCAACCACTGTCACAGAGTTTGCGGCGGTAGACGCACCGTTAGTCGGGTCCATCCGGAAGAGGACAAGCATGTCGTACGTCCAGGCCGACGCAAGAGTGGCAATCCCGCGAGCCACGCTCACGGAGGCCCAAACAGCTTCCCCTAATCCAGAAGCAAGGCGGCAACGCACCGAGGTGTCAGACATCCACATGGTCATCTTTGGGTGTGTGCCGCCCACCCGGGCGCGTGGACTGCGGTTGTGACTGAGGCCCCGCCCCAGGAGCGTTACCGATATTGACCCTGTGGACGCTCCGTTGTGGTTCTGAGACGCCAACCCCACGATCCTCATGATGTCAGTTGTAAACACCAGGGCAGCACTTCGAGGAGCCCGCGACGTGGTCACCGCGATGCTAAGCCCTGCTCGCAGTGCTTGAGGTTGCTGGCAGCGAACAGAGCTGGAAGAAAACCACCACGTGGCAGGGCTTCCACTGCCACCCAAACGAGTTCTCGCCGACATGTCGGACAGCGACAAGCCGCGTGCAATAATGGTCACACTAAGCGACCCAGTGGATGGACTATTGGAGCGAACAGCGATCTTAACCCGGAAGTCGTGGGTGTAGACCGCAACACCACTCCCAGTCTGACCCCCTACGGTGACGCCCACACCGACACCAGCAACAACACCGCTGTGTTTACAGCGCAGAACACTGTCTGAAGACCACAAGGAGGCCTGACTACTGCTCCCGCCAATGCGGCTGCACAAGCTACTTTGCAGACCCCCGAAATTGGTCCCCAAGACAGAGACGCTGAGAGCGCCAGTGGTGCCGCCATTTGAGTCACCGGCCCGCACAAGAGTAGCAGCCACATACGTGAATGCCAAAGTCAAGCTCGAAATAGCCCGGGTAGTGGTCGTGGTGAAACTGAGAGCGACTGCAACCCCTTGGCTAACTTTGCAACGCACAGAACTCTCAGAACTCCACGTTGTTGCCATTTGGCCGGTCGAACCGAGCCGTGTTGGCACACTCAGACGGGTGTGGCCAAGGTTGCGCCCAAGGACCGTGACCCGCACACTCGCTGTGGCAACCGAGCTCCAAGCTGATGTCCGCGGAGTAACTGGCGCGGAGTAACTCCAACCAAACTCAAAGGTAGCCGATCTCGCCAATAGCGTGACCATAGCGTCCACAGCTGCGTGAAAACCGGCGGCTACTTTCACCTGAAGTGCGGTCGTCGATGACCAAAGCACAGACTCCACGCTCGTGTCACCGAAGCGTGCAGACGGCGTGCGGTGAATGGCCCCAAAGTGGCGGGCTACGAGAGTGACGATAACAGAGCCAGTGGCAGCACCGTTCGAAGCCAACACACCGCTGGCAATAAGGCCGACAGGATCGAACGAAAATCCTTGAGTGATTGAGGCCTGACACGACGAGATGCTCACGACAATCCCAACGCGTTCCTTCGAGCTCGCGGGCGCCCTCGACACAACAGAAGAGTCTGAAACCCAAGCAGTCGATTCGCATTCCACGTTTCCAATTCGAGTCTGTAGGCTCAAACTGGAAGTATAGAACAACCCCAGGAGAGTCACACTGGAGCTGCCTGTGGAAGGTGCATTGGTCGAAGCCAAAACTATGAGGGCTGGGGAAGCAAATGAGAACGATGCAGTCACCGGGGCCCAATGTTTGGTAACAGCAGAAACCAACACTGAGCTGAGATCGGAACCGCACAGCAGCCCTGTCCCAACCTTGCCATGAAGTGAGCTGTCTGACAGCCATCGTGTCACCTCGCTTGCAGTCCTCGCAAACCGAACACAGGCACTCGTATCAAAAGAGCAAAATGAAGAGCCAACAACTGTGACACTCGAGGTGCCGGTAACAGCAGCATTCCAAGATGCAGTTGGACGAACAGCGATCATGTTGGATGAAAAACAAGAAGCCACGGAGAGCAACTGGACGCCGGCAGTGAGAGCGAACTCAAGAGACGAACGACGGCCAGTCGTGACTTTGCAGGACAAAGAGCTTTCGGACACCCAGACAGTGGCCTTGAAGCCACTAGCGGTGACACGGCCTGAAAAGGTGACAAAAGTGCCAAACCTCGCCCCAATGACCGAAACGCTCACCGCCCCGGTCGCAGCCCCGTTGCACCGCACCAGACTGCTGCCCCCACCAGAGTCCGCAGTGAAGAGCGCCCCCAACGTCGCGACCCGCTGGCCGATAGACACGCCAACGCCCCGCGACGCTCCCAACAGCCCCTCCGACTTGCACCGGATAGCGCTCTCTGACACCCACGAGGTGGCCCCGGAGCCGGTCCAGCCCACCCGCCCTCGAGCAGTCCGATCCCCAAGCGCAAGCGCAGAGCCCACAACCGTCACACTGCTCGCCCCCGTGGCTGCCCCGTTGCTTTCCGCGGCCCCGCTCACCTTGAGGGTCAAGTCGGCCGTAAACCCGCCCACCAGCGACCCAACCTGACCAACTGCCGTCCCCACCGCGCTCAAACAGGCCAGCCCCAAACCCGCCATCGCCTTGCACCCCACAGAGCTGTCCGACGTCCACCCCGTCGACTCGCACCCGGTTCCGCCAACACGCATCCGCGCGGTCCGCTCCGTGCCTCCCACGCTGGACCCCACAACGGTCACGCTGCTGGCACCAGTGATCCCCGCGTTGCTCGCGACAACGCTGCTGACCTTGCCCCGGGCATACGTGAAAACGCCCGCGGCCGTGAAAGCCAGCTGCCCTGCCGTCAGACTGGCTCGCTGAGTCAGCCGCGCCCCGGTTGCACACTTGCCCCGCACACTCGAGTCGGAGCCCCAAACGCTCGCCTCGCTCCCGCTCGCTCCGATGCGCCCGCGGCTGCTCGCGTCCCAAGCCCCCACGTTACTGCCGACAACAGTCACGCTCATTGACCCCGTCGCGTGCACGTTCGAAGGCTTCACGCTGCTCCCCACCGGCCCGTCCGTGCTCACAGCAGACGCCACGCAGCCCACAGTCCGCACCAGGGTCGCCAGCATCGTCCGCCCCGCTCGCAGCCCACCACCCAGCTTGCACCGCACAGCCGTGTCGGCAAACCACAYCGTCGCTTCGCACCCGGACCCACTCCCTCGCCCTCGCCCGCTCGCGTCGAACCTTCCGAGGTTGGACCCCACCACGGTCACGCTTGCCGCGCCCGTCGCAGCAAGGTTGCACGCTCCTAGCCCGCTCACCCGCACCGTCTCCCGGCTCCAGGCCGATCCCAAACTGGCCGCCGTGCCCTGCACCGTTAGCCGCACCCACCCCGACCCGCGCACCCCGGTCGCAGCCTTGCACTGCACCGCCGTCTCAGACCCCCAAGCTGTTCCCTCGCAAGCACTCACCCCAACGCGCCCGCGCCCGCTCTCGTCCGACCCGCCCACGCTGGAGCCCACCACCGTCACGCTCACGGCTCCGGTCCCCGCCGCGTTGCTGGCCACCACCCCGCTCACGCTCAGCGCCCTGCTCACCGTGAACACCGAMGACAGCGAACCAGAACCCCGCAGCACCGTCACAGMGTAGCCGGCCCCCGCAAARGACCAACGTCCACCGCTCACTTTGCACGCCACAGCGCTGTCGGATGTCCACGGCGTGCCTGCACCCCCGCTTCCTCCCATCCGCCCAGAGCCGCTGCAGTCGAAACTGCCAAAGCGCGACCCCACCACCGTCACGCTGGTCGCGCCCGTGGTCGGTCCGTTGGCCGCAGCAGCAGCACTCGGCGACGCCCTCTCGCTCGAGAACGCGAGCCCGAGACTCCCCACCACCAACGCCGGGCTGGTCACCCCAATGCCCAGTCCACCTCTCACACCCACGCTCG
>QUTJ01031777.1:0-18447 GCA_003573635.1 Goniomonas avonlea | reverse complement strand
CGGGGTCCGAGCTCGGCGCGGTGGCGCACAGGCTCGACAGCGGCGTGAGCACGGAGGTCGCGAACTCTTGGTCCTGCAAGGGAGCGACGGACGAGACCCAGGAGAGGAGCGACATCATGTCGCGGCGCACAGTGAGCGCCTCGGTGGCGTTGGCCACGTCAGTCGTCGTCGCCAGGAGCACGCGGCCGCTGCTGTCGTGGTCGCGCTTGCTCTTCTTCTGCTTCTCCTTGACCGAGTTGGCGAACGCCGACACGAGCTGCAGCACGCTCCGCTCGTCGCCGGTCGCCTTGAGGTCAGCAAGGAGGTTGCCCACCTTGGCTGCGCCTGCAGGCGATGTGTCCGCGTACGGGTCGACGACCACGCCAGCCTCCACGCAGGTCTCAGCGCCGTCCACGTTAGTGATGCACGTCTCCACGCCCACCTGGCGGTCAGCGGTCTCACCGGGCGGGAGCTGGAGTGTGCCTGAGGCCGCCGTCGAGCTCACCAGACGGGTCTTGCGCCCGTTCTTGTGCTTGGCGTACGTCACGTACGTGAAGAGGTCGTCCGGGTTGTCGTCGGTCCACCCGCTGCACGACAGCGTGAAGTTGTCGCGGATCGCCATGCCCGAAGCCGGAAGTACCGAGCACGCGCCCGAGAACGGCGGGCGCGCAGGCGTGATTGTCGCCTCAGCGAGACCCATCCCCGTGGTGGAGTTGACTGTCACGCGCACGCCGTACGACACGCCCGGGGTGAAGCTGTCGCCAGCGATGACGACATACTGTGAGTCCTTTTTGGACGCGAACGCAATGCTCTTGCCGTCGAGCGAGGTGATGGACCACGAGTACTCGAGCGCCGCGTTCTTGTCGACGCCTGTCACGACAGCCTGCAGCCGCAGTTTCTTGTGCGCCGCAAAGGAGCGGCCCTGGTTGGTCTTCTGCTCGATTACCACCGTCGGCGGGTCGGAGTTGACCACCTCGACGATGGTCGACACGTTGCACTCCAGCGGCCCGGGCTCTTTTTGGACCAGGAGCTGGTACGTGAAGAGGCCAGGCACAGTCGCGCTGCCCGGGATGGTGAGCACAGGCGAGTTCTGGTAGAGGACGCGGGTGTCCTGCACGCACGCGTGCAGCTTCTTGTCGTGCGGGACACAGCTCCAACGGAACACCAGCCCGGCGGTGGAGCCGGAGTCGGGGTTGAGGGACGCTGTCGCATCCAACACAACGTCTCGCGACAGGCCAACACGGCGCGAGGTGCCGCCGGAGAGGACACAGACAGGCAGCTGGTGGCGAACCGAGAGCTGAACTTGGTCGAAGCCAGACACTCCCTGGCCGGCGAGGGTGGCTGAGAGCCGCAGCGTGTACGTTGTGCCGGGCTTGAGGGTGCCGGCAGGGATGAGCAAGCTGCGCGTGGTTCGCGTTCGGGCGTCGAGCGCGAACGAGTCGGTGGACGTGACGCTCCAGTTGAAGGCCATCAGCGTGGAGTTGGCCGCGTCGCCGCACGTGGACGCCAGGGCGCTGCCACCCAGAACGACGTCGGTGTGTGCGTTGACCACCCGCAGCGACGGGCCCGAGATAGCAACCCGCGGCACAGGGAGCGACGTGGTGGTCACCGTGACAGTGGCGTCTGCCGACCCGCCGGCCCAGTTGCCGACGCGTGCGGTGAACTCGTACACCTGCCCGGGGGCCAGCAGGGACCCAGGAATCTTGGCGACCCCTTCGGACGCGGGCAGCCGCGAGAGGTAGTCGAGTAGCACGACGTAGCCAGTGACGCCCATCTTCACGCTCCACGAGAAGGTCAGAGGGCGGCCACCGCCGTTGCTCGAGAGGGAAGCGTCGAGAACGATGCCGTCGCAGAAGTTGACGGAGCTGGAGGCTCCGAGGTTGACCCGAGGCTGGATCACAACGGTCTCCAGCACAGTCCAGCCAGAGGCTGGTAAGGAGTTCTGGGCTAGGTTGAGGATGCCTGAAGCGATGTGGAGAGTCAGAGTGTCGCCCGCCACAGCAGTGGCGCCGGCGCCGAAGTACACATCGATGGCGCTGTCGTTGACCCAGGCGCACTTGGGCCCTGAGCCGAGGAGCACCATCGTGGCTGACGCGAGCAGGTTGCTGCAGTCGGAGAACCCGACCTGGCCGCCGCGGTTGGTGGGCACGTTGAAGGCCATCGCGAAGCGGTAGCCGGTTGTCGAGAGCAGGGCGCGCTGAAGCACAGGCGGGTCCGACTTTGCGATGGAGACCAAGAAAGGCGAGCCGGGCAGGTGCGAGCCAAGGAAGGTGAGCGGGACGGTGATGTCCTCCGACTTGGACACGACGTATGAGGTGCAGGCGTCGTCCCAGTTAGTGTCGCCGCGCACCACAGCGCTGGCCTGGAACGAGTGCGCCTTGCCGGCTGCCTGGAGCTGGAACGACGTGGCGTTGGCTGTCGCGTTCAGCTTGTTGTTGAACTGGTCCACACAGCGCACGCACACGACCATCAACACATCGGCCGAGCCAGCCGAGAGGCCAGGACCATAGGCCGTGCAGCCCGCGGCGTAGATGGTGCTGGTGTGCACTGTGAACGGAGCGCCAGCGCTCGTGAGGCCGCCCACCGGGACGTCACCCAGCGTCACGTGCAGAGCGTACGAGCCAGCCAGTGTCAAGAACGCCGTCGCAGTGAAGGTGGAGTCGGCCGTCAGAGCGGCGGTGGCGCGAACACTCGCCGCGGGGCCTGCGTAGCGAACGACAAACTGGTGGTCGGTCGCCGTGTGCAGGTTGCCGAACTGGTCGCGGGCCGTGACCACCACCCAGTTGGTGAGGCCCGCGGTAGTGACGGGCGCAGTCAGGCTGGGCGGTAGCAAGCCTGTCGCGCGCGTGAGGTTGGCACTCGCGTTGTAAGGGATCTGCGGCGCAATCACGCTCGCGACGGCGCTCACGCCCGCAGGAGTGATGGTCACGCTGTACGGCGAGCTCACAATCGGCGCGCCAGAGAAGGTGATGGCAATCTGGTACGTGCCAGTCTTAGTGCCGGACACCGCCACTTTGCTGCTCTTCCCGAACTCGGCCACCAGAGTTGACGTCAGCTCGGCCGGGGCAGTGATGATCAGCGGGCCTGAGCCAGCAGCAATGCCAGTGCCGCGGACGTTACCGTACTGGTCCTTGGTGGTGAGCTCCAATTGGATGCGTGCCCCAGCCGCGGACACGATGCCACCGGTCGGCACAACGAGCTCAGTGCCCGACGCAGCAGTCGCCCCAGGCCCGACGGTCCATGAGACGGAGCCTGCAGCGACGCCAGTCCCGGCGACGAGGACCTGTACAGTGTAGGGGCCCGCAGCTGTGACCTTGAGCGAGACTTGGTACCTGCCCTTGGTCATGTCCAGCACGGTGCTGCTGACGTCGGCGGGTCCGTTAGCCGTGATCTTGATCTGAGAGGCCAGGTAGTGCGAGGCGTCCGTGATGGACATCCCCTCGGCGTTGCGCTCCTGAAGGAAGAACGTGGCAGCAGCACCGGCAGACCCGACCAGCTGCAAGGAGTTGGGCACCAGGTCGCCGCCAGTCACCTGCGTCTTGGCCGCCACGGGGAGGCCGAGGTTGAAGACGACAACCAGGTTGGCGTTGATATTGGGCACCGTGACGCCCATGTAGGCGACCTTGAGGTTGTACATCTGCGATATGGTCGGCGTGTACGTCACTGTCTGTCCCAGGATGGTCTGGACAATCGTCAGCGCCGACAGCGCAGTTGTCGGCAAAATGGTGATGTTGAAGTTGATTCCGCCAGACGTCTGCAGGTTGCCATAAGCGTCCCGGGGTTCGATGTTGAAGCTGATAGGCGTCAAAACCAGGCCTCCGAGAAGGCCAGAGCCAGAGGCGGTGGACGCCGCAGCTGCGACGGCACCCGGCTGCACCACCACGCCGGTGAACGGCGAATTGCCCGCGTTGACGCCGAACACGGACACGAACAAATCGTAGGTGCCAGACACGGTTGCGACATACGACACGTAGTACTGGCCGTTGTTGAGGTCAACAACCGAGCTCTTAACGCTTACAGACGACCCCAAGATCACCCCGCCGAGCGTGGCAGTGAAAGGGGTTCGGCCCAGGGTGACCTGGTTCCCGTACTTGTCACGCGACGTGAGCGTGAACGAGGCTGCGGTGCCCGCGGTTGCGGCGGTGAGTCCGTTCCCGCTCGTGGTCATTGTGGCAGCGCTCACGATGTTGGGGAACACCTTGAACGTGCTTGTTGCGGTGGACACGGCCCCGTTGAGGGTGACCTGCTGCGAGTAGCTGCCGCTGATGGTCAGCAGGTAGTCGCAGGTCAGCGAGGGAGCAGTGTCACGGCACGAGACGGACAGGGACGCGGATGCGGCCAAGGACACCGTGAGCGCTCCGGGCGCAGACGAGGTCAAAGCGTTGGCGTACGCGTCGCGAGACTGCACAATGAGCGTCGCTGGGTCGCCTGCCGTGCGGTCCTGCGCGCCGGTGCCCGTCAGCAAGGTCTGCGAGAGCGAAACCGGGCCCGCGACAACGGACACAGTGAACGGAGACCCGACAATGTGCCCCCCAGCCACTGAAATGGCCACCGGGATCCGGCCCTGCTTGAGAAGTACAAACGAAGCCGAGAACGTGCCACTGGCACCGGGTGTGGCCGCGGCTGAGGTCAGGCCGTCGCCGCCAAAGACAATCACCTCGTTGCCGCCGACGCGGGCGTTCCCGTAGGCGTCCTTCACTGCAATGGTCAGTGAGTTGATCTCGCCGGCAGTGGACGCAGCGAGCGACGTGAGCATCGCCGTCTGAGAGCCGCTGGCAGGGCCGGGGACCGCGGTCAGGGCGAACGGAGAGCCGATGACGTGGGTCCCACTGCGTTTCACCTCCATCTGGTACGAGCCAGACAGCGTGAGAGAGTAGGTTGACACATAGTGCTCCGTGGACGGCGTGACGGTCGCGTACGCGTCACGGAAGCCACGCAGCGTGCAGGTGAAGACAGAGCCTGAGGGCCTGCGCAAGTTGCCCCACATGTCGCGAGCGACAAGGCGGAAAGTTGACGTGGCACCCACCGTTGCGAGGGTGAGCGCGTCACCAAGCGCAGACGTCTGCGAGCCCACCTCCTCGCTCGGGACGATGGTCACCGAGAACGGGCTGCCGCTAACGTGGATCAGCGACGTGCCGGAACCTTGCCCAACGCGCACGTTGTACGAGCCACTCTGCGTCAGCGCGTACACAATCGCCCAACCCGTCCCTGTCGGGACAGCCGTGGCCGCTACCGACAGAGCAGACACAGTGGCGTGCTGCGCCACAGCCGTCAACACAGGGGGGTTGGTCGCGGGCGGGCCTCGCAGGTTCAAGTAGGCATCGCGACCCTGGATCTCGATGACGCCATTCACGCCAGCGACCTGGGACGACAAAGCAACGACCCTACAGTGCGGGACACTCAGGTCGCCTGGCACAATCTGAACCTGGATCGACGAGGTGGAGACCGCCAGGCCCTTGAGTGTCACCGACAGCGAGTAGCTACCGGCGACGGTGCCCAGGTAGGCGCCGCGGTGAAGCCCATCAGTGTTGAAAGTTGTCACGGTGACAGGGACGGAGACGGCTCCGAGCGCGAGACCAGACACAAAGGTGTCGACAGAGGCGCCTGCGGACGCGTAGGACTGCACGTTGGAGAACCTGTCACGCGCCGTGATGAAGAAGTCGGCCGACTTGCCGGCAGTGGCAACGAAGGTGCCGTCCGACGTGAAGACTGTGCACCGGCTCACGTCCGTGGTGGTCGGGCGCAGCACGAGGGTCTGAGGGCTGTTCTCAATCGGTGCCCCGCCAATCATTACCTCGACCGAGTACGAGCCCGCGCGGGTGTGTGTGATGGTGGAGGAGTACTGGCCATTGCCGCCGTCGCGAACCTCGCGCAGCGTCCCGTCAAACGCGATGGTGGTGGCGGCGCCGCCCACAATCACGTCGATGCCCCGCACATCGCGGGCCTGCACGACTACGGGCACGTCCGAGCCGACAGTGGCAGACCACGGCGACGTCGTCAGCAGCACGCTCTTCGACGCCACGGCCGCCTGCGGGGCCGCAGCGAACGAAGCGTTGAACGGACTGCCGGAGACGTGGACCCCGCTGTTCTGGACCGAGACCAGGCGGGTGGTGGCGCCCGCGGTCACCGTCAACAGCGCGGTGTACTGGCCGGGCCCTGTGGCCGACACAGTCGCGGAGCCGCCGGTGGCCGTGACAATGAAGCTGTCCGACTGCGTGGTGACCTTGTTGCTGTACTTGTCGCGGGCTTCGATGGTGATGGGCATCGCCTGGTCAACAACGCCACCCACAGTGAGCGCAGCGCCACTCAGTGTGCATGCCGTCGTGAGCATCGTCGTCGGCGTCACGTACGCGGTGAAGGGCGACGCTGAAATCTGCAGCGCGCCAGACGTTGAGGTGATGGCGAGCGCGTACTCGCCCGCGACCGTGCCCAGGTAGCTGGCTGCGTGCACTTCGCTGTGCTGCCAGGTGGAGGTTACGGTCGTGGACGACACGGTGCCCACGGCCACAACGCGGGTCAGCGTGGCCGTGAAGATGCCCGAGGACGTGGTGGTGACTGGGTTGCTGTACAGGTCGCGAGCTTGGATGTCGAAGGTCACCGACGTTCCAGCAATACCGAGAGACACGGAGCCCGAGAGCGTGCACTTGGCGGGAGCGATGGGGCCTGGAGAGACCGCAAGTGTGTACGGCGAGCCAGCGATAGGGCTGTTGGACAAGGAGGCCAAGATGGTGTAGCTCCCAGATCGGGTTGCCAGCAACGTTACCTTGGTCTTCCCATTGGTCAAGATTTCAGATGTGGGGGTCACAACTGTGCTTCCGAGGGAAGCGGAGATACTGAACACCGGAGGCGGCGAGAAGGGGTCAGGGACCCAAACGTTTCCGTACGTATCGCCGGCGTTGATCTCGAAGCTAGTGGCAGATCCCACGGTGGCCAGCGTCAGGCCGGTGCCGTTGGCTCGAGAGCCCGAGGGCGTGAGGAAGCCTGGCTGGATTGTGACCGTGTACGTTCGGACCGGCTGCGACACGCTGACCCCGAGAGTGGTATCGAGCTGGACAGCAAGAGTGTAGGTGCCAGCAACGGTGGTAGAGTACGAGCACTCGTACGCCGCGGTGAAGGTGCTGAAGGCGCAAGACCCCGTCCTTGACCCGTGAGTCGAGGAGCTAATGTTGAGGTGCATGGTGTCCAAGAGTTCTGTACCCTGGGCCAAGGCCACCATATCGGGCTTCTCGCTGTTGGTGCCATCGCGCGCCTTGATGGAGACCACACCCGGCACAGAGGCCGACGCACCAGTGAGACCAGTGCCCGTGATCTGGCAGAGAGACAAAACTGTTGGGCCAGGCTTGGCAGTGAACTCAGTCGGGCTGCCAAGCAGACCGATGCCACCCAGCGTCGCCTCGAGGGTGTAGACCCCGACAATCGGCGGGGTGAAGGTTGCGTTCCACATGGACGAGGACGGCGACGCGCGGACGACAGTGCTGGAGATCGCACGCGCGCCAACCACGCGGGTTACAAACTCCTCGGAGCTCGTGGTCGGGTTGCCGTACACGTCTCGTGCCAGGATGTTGAAGACGACAGTGGTGCCAGCGCGCACAGCACTGGCGCCAGCCGACTGCAAAATGCAGTTGGCAGCGCTGGTCGGTGCTGGCAGAGCTGTAACGGCGAACGGGCTGCCGCTGATGTGGCCGAAACCGCCAAGGGCCAGGAGGATTTGGAGAGAAATGGCGCCTGATTTCGTCGTGGTGGCGGAGAACTGGACAGAGCGGCCGACAATGGTTGGCGTTGAGAAGCTGGCGACTGGCGTCGAGGTGACTGTGTAGAGCTGCAAGCTCGCAGCCACAGGGTTGCCGTACGCGTCTCGGGCAGTGATAGAGAAGGTCTGCGGCGCGCCCGCCGTTATGGACGACAAGGCGGCCCCAACGGCCAGGCAGCTACCGGCCGCGGCCGGACCCGCTACGGTCGAGAACGCGAATGGGCTCCCAGCAATATGCAGCCCTGAGGAGGCGACACTGACAGCGAGCGAGTAGTTCCCAGTGACGGAGACCGTGTACTTGCCGAACAGCACCGCTGTGGACCCTGACAGGCCATTCTCGATAGTGCCAGGCAGCAGAGAGCCGTCGGGGCGAGTGACGGAAACGGCGATGGGGTGAGGCAGACCCGGGGCGGTCGCGGTCAGTCTGTTGCCGAAGGTGTCGAACGGCGTGATGACGAACGAGGACACAACGCCGGCAGTGGCGAGGGTGGCCGGGACGGCCGACGACGTGGCCGGGTTGACAGCGCCCGGGATGACATTGATCGCGAGAGTGCTTGCAATGACCGTGCCGCTCAGCAGCATGCTGACTGAGTAGGTTCCCGATCGAGTGTAGGAGAAAGCGGCCGAGTAGGTGCCGTTAGCGTGGTCGGTGACGACCGGCGTGGGCAACGACAGTCCGGGGAAGGACACAGTGGCTGTGACGTCAGCTCCTCCGCCGACCAGACCGATCCCGTTGGTATTCCGCAAGATGGCCGCGACCTGCCAGTTGGTGCTTGCGGCCGCGTTGGCAGGCCCGACGTAGACCACAGAGCTCAGGGTCGCGCTGGGAGGGCCGGGGTCGGAGACCACGACGAAGCCGAAGGGGCTGCCACCAATGTGCGAGCCACCAATTGTGACATCGATGGTGTAGGTGGTGGCCGAGGTGGGTGTGAACCGGACAATGTGCGTCACGGAGCCGTCTGGCACGACGCTGACTGAGCCACTGAAGCCTTGCACAGTGACGGCCACGAGGTCACCACCGCTGGAGCGGATGTTGCCGAAGCGATCGCGAACAGTCACGGTGAACGAGGCAGGGACGTTCACAACGCCGCCTGAGGATGTGACGGTGCAGTTTGAGTTGTCGACAAGCGCAGGAAGGACCTGGAGGTCGAGCGGAGTGCCGCTGAGGCTGTCGGCCCCGTACGCGATAAACAAGCGATAGTTCCCGGATGCTGTGACGGTCACGCCGACCACCACGCCGTTGTTGACAGTGCGGGTCTGGCGGATCACGCCGTCGGTTGTGATCAGGTTCATCGTGAAGCTATGCACGTTCGGGGAAATAACGTTGCGATAGATATCGCGCGCTGTGATGGTCATGCCCTTGGACTCACCCGCAAGGATAAACGACGACGACACGACCTGGTCAGCGACGGAGGCTGAAGGCAGGATGGTCGTCGGGATCATCGTGACATTGAACGGGCTGTTACCAATGTGCACACCGCCGGCCTGCACCCACAGCTCGTAAGCACCAGACACCGTCAGCATATACGTGCCCGTGATGTTACCCGTGGTGCTGTCGGTGACGGCCACCGTCTGGGTCGGTACGGGTCCCTGCAGAGTGACCGCGAATGTCTTGTCAGAGGCGATCGTGCGCAGGTTACCGAACATGTCGCGGGTTACGATTGCCAGCGACCGTTGTGTGCCGACCAGTGCCGCCGAGTCGGTGTAGACCCCAGTCCTGGGAAGATCGACACTCGCGGGAGCGATCACGGGAAGAGTCACCGAGCCGATGTCGACAACAACGTGGGCGGGCGTATACGTCCGCACCTCCATGGCGCCGAGCGACCCAGGAATGTGAGGGTTGTACATTCCGTTGATGCGGACCGCAATCATGCCGCCAGCCTTGACGTCGTACCCAGCTCCAACGCGCGAGATGTTCACGACGCTGTCGCTGACGTTGACAGTGAGCGCGCCGTCCATGCCTGACAGGACGTGAGCGCCAGCAGTGGCGTTGACAGTCATGTTCGTTGGCATCGGCAGCTTGATGGTGGCGTTCACCGGGAACCCGCGTTGAGGGAAGAAGCGGAAGACAGCGCCGCCGTAGTGGCCAGCAGCGTTGGAGTCCAACGATAGCAGGGCGGACGTGGCGAACCCAGCGAAGAAGTTCAGCGGGAAGCTCTTGGTGTGCTGTCGGCTGTCGACCTCGACCATGAACGGGAGCGGCCCGAGCCCAGTGCCGTCAGGTGTGTCGCACCGCATGGACGTGTCTGACACCCACGTGGTGACGTCACACCTGGAGCCACCAACGGTCACCTTCTGCCCGAGCGCGGCGTTGTCGCCGAAGTTGGTGCCGGAGAGCGTGATGGAGTAGGCACCGTAGGTGTTGGTTTCTGTCGACGAGAGCTCGTCAATCGACATCAAGTTGTAGCTGAAGGCGTTGGTCGACGTTGGGTACAGGCCACGCGCCGCACCGTTCGCGATGGTGCCAGTGACGAGGCGAGCGGCATTGTGGCCCGCTCCAACCTTGCAAACCATCGTAGTGTCCCCGACCCACTTGCTGAACTCGCAGTTGGACGCACCAACCCGCACACGCGCCGACCGGCCACCCGCGCGTCCCATTCCATGACCAATCACCGTCACGCTGGCAGCGCCGGTCGTGGCAGTGTTGGACACGCCAAGGCTGCTGACCGCTGTGGGATAGGCCCACGCGGCTGCTCGGGAGCCGGGTGTGCGGGCGAGAGTGACAATGGCAGTGAGAGACTGCAGCGACCCTTGACCCGCTCGGCAGTGGACTGAGGAGTCGGACAACCAGGTGGTGGCCTCCTGGCCAGTGAACTCGACGCGCGCACGGCCGGAATAGCGAGACGAGCCCAGACTGCCGCCGACGACGGTGACGCTGGCCGCACCTGTGGCTGGGGCCGTCAAGCCGGCAACGAGGAACGGCGAGTTGTAAGACAAGGCGGTCGCGGAAGACACCCTGAGCGATTCCATCGTGACAACAGCGGTGAGACCCTTGTGCACGTTGGCGGCGACCAACTTGCACTTGAGCGATGTCTCCGAGACCCAGTGTGCCACTGCGCAACCAGTCTGGCCCACTCGGGTCCTCGCGCTGAAGTCGGTGATGCCGAACTGGGCACCGACGACGGTTACACTGCTGCCGCCGGTGGTGGGGGCGTTGGTGCTGTGGCTGGTGATCTGGTGAGCGTTGTAGCTGATGAGAAGCGGCGAGATGCCAGGGCCCAGGGGCTCCGGCTCGGTGACGTGCGAGAGCTCAAACTTCACGGTGTGCGCGCCGGGAGGGAAGCGGGCAATAATTGTGCTGTCGCTGGTCCAGACAGTGGTTGGGGCGGTGAGAGTCACGTTGTTGTGGTGCTGCTTCACACGCATGATTGTGCTGATGGAGTTGACGCCGAAGTCTTGCCCAATCAGAGTCACAGCCACGTGGCCCGTCGTGGGCGAGTTGTGTCGTGCCAGTGCCTGGGCGATGCCGGGGCGGTTGTATGAGATCCAGGTTGTCATGGACCCGACCTGGATTCCAACAGTGGCGATGATAGGGTAGTAAGCGGTGCCGCCGCCTGCCCTGAGAATGAGAGAGCTCTCGGAGGTCCACACGGTGGATTCGGAACGGGTCCGTCCCATGCGGACGCGAATGGAGTACTCGCGAGCCGCGAACCCGAACCCGAGCAGGCTCACGCTCACAGCGCCGGTCACAGGCACGTTGTAGCGGCCAATGCCTGTCGGCTGAGGCCTGTCGTGCGAGAAGATGGACTTGAGGGAGCCCGAGTACCTCATGACAGACACTACAACGTGGCGCCGCTCAGCAATGCCGTGCGTGGTCTTGCAGCGAACGCTAGAGTCAGCCATCCAGACGCTATTTTCCACGGCGGTCCCACCAAGGCGAGCAGCAGTTGTGTAGCGAGCTGTGGTGCCGTAGTTGGAGCCGATCAGAGACATGGACAAGCCACCAGTCACGGGGGCGTTCATACGCTGGATGGTCCAGCCATCGCCGGGCCTGTTGTATGAGTGCATCAGGGACTGGCTGATGACACCCGTCACCAGGGTTGTCGCAACGTTGAGAGAGTGGAACATGCCGGTCGGGGTCTTGCACTTAACGGCCGACTCTGAGATCCACGTGGTGATTTGGCTCGAGGATTGCCCCATGCGAACAACAACTGACCGAGCCACAGCGGAGAAGTGGCGACCGAGCACCGTGACGCTGGAGGAACCAGTGGCGGGGAAGTTCGAGACAACCGCGGTGGAGATGTCCACACGGTCGAAGGTGACTGTGATGACGGCAGTGCTGACTGATCGTTGGAAGCCAACAGTGACCATGAGTCCTCGAGTGCCGGCCAACGAGCCGACAGTGCCCTCAGACGCCTTGCAGCGCATTGAAGACTCTGCAGTCCACAGGGTGGACTCGCACGCGGTGCCGCCCACACGGGCGACCCCAGAGAACGAGTTCTTGAGCCCCATTGAGGTTCCCACAATCGTGACGCTCGCAGCGCCGGTGGCAGCAAGGTTGCTGACCGTCACGCTCGATGACGTGGGCAAATCAAATGACGCACTAGCGGTAAGGGAGCCGACGCGAACAATCAGTGTGGCGGACATAACCTTGAAATACTGCGAGCCTGCTGCTACCTTGACGACAAGAGCGGAGTCTGACCTCCAGTGGGTGCTCTGGGAGGCCGAGCCACCGAATGAAGTGTACTTGGAGAGAGCGCTCTGGCCAAAACCGTGGCCCACAACAGTGACCGACGCGGCACCAGTGGACGGAGTGTTGGTGCGGGTGGCCGAGGACGAGGTGACTGAGTCCATGGTGAACGCTGCGGAGAGCGAGGACAATCGACCAGCCACCGTAAGCGGCACTGTGCCAAAAGAGGGAGCGTGCGAGAGCTTGCAGTGGAGACTGGTCTCGGACACCCATGTCGACACCTGGCAGGTGGTGCGCCCAGCGCGTACGGCGGCAGTGACGGTACGGCCGAACTGGGTGCCGATGACAGTTACACTGGCAGCGCCAGTGCCAGGGACATTGACGTGTGCGACACTGCTGGCCAACACAACATCCATGGTCATTGCCAGGGTCACAGTGGAGAAACAGCGAGCGACGGTGGCACTCAAAGCGCGGCTGGGATACGTGCCAACGCCCGACTTGAGCAGCAGGCAAGACTCAGACACCCACAGAGTCGACTGCGCACCGGTCTGAGCAAAACGGGGACGCACCGATGAGTCCTGGATCCCAAATCTCCGCCCCAAGACTGTGACGCTGATGGAGCCGGTGGCCGCGCTGTTCGCCCTTATCACGGCAGACTGCCCGACGCAGTTGAACGAGAAGGCGCGAGTCGCGGTGCCGGATTGCCAAGCCACCGTGACCACCTCAGACAAAAGGCCGGCAACTGAGGGGGCGCCCTTGACGCGCACAGCGGAGTCCGAGGTCCACAGGGTGGCCTGCACCGCAGTGCCACCCACCCTCTGCGCCCCACTGCGAGACTGCCTGCCAAGGCTGGCACCGATCACTGTCACAGAGGCGGCCGCAGTGGTGGGGGTGTTGCGGGCGGTCGTGGAGCTGGAGGTGGGCGCGTTCAGTGAGAAGGCCTTGGTGAGAGAGTTGACAACAACGCCAGCGGTAACGTGCCACGAGATGGCGGCGTGGGTGCCCTGCATGATCTTCGACTGGATGGAGGAGTCGGACACCCAGGTCGTGACCTGAGGGGCAGAGTTGCCAAAGCGTGTCACGACGCTGCGAGACGCCTTGCCATAGTTGGCTCCAACGACAGTCACGCTCGTAGAACCGGTGGCCGGATTGTTGGAAGCGAGCGGGCTGATAGTGGCGAGCATGTCGAAGGAGAAGGTCGATGTCTGCGTTCCGACTTGCTGCCCGAGCGTCACAAGAACCCGAAGCACGTTGTGTGAAGCGTCCGACGTCTTGCAGAGCAACGCCGAATCGGACACCCAGAGAGAGTTGATGGAACCGGAGCCAGAGATGCGAACTCGAGGAGTGAGGGCGGTGGCACCGAAGTTGTTCGCAAGGATGGTCACACTGGCAGCACCAGTGGAGGGCGCATTGCTGCGCACGACGCTGCTCACGATTGGAGAGTCCCAAGAGAGCACTGTCGAGAGAGTCTCGCGGACCGCATCAGTAACGCTGGTCACAGCAAAGAACCGAGTGTTGCGGATGCCAGAGCCGTACTTGCCCATCAGACTGGTGTCAGAAACCCACACGGAAGCGGTGCACAGAGATTGAGTGCGCACGCGTCGGGACCAGTTCGCGATCGCAAACCGGCTGCCCAGGATGGTCACGCTGGCTGACCCAGTTGCGGGAGCGTTGGTGTGGACCAGGCTGCTGAGGATGGGCTTGTCGAAGCTGAACGCGAAGGTGTACGAAGCCTTGTCGGCAACGACGAGGGTCGAGATGAGATACGGCGACGAGTGGGTTCCGGAGCAGGTTCGCAGGATCAGCGTTGTCTCGCTCGCCCAAATGGTTTGGACGGCGCTGGTGTGGCCGATGCGGATGGTGCTGGAAAGTGACCCAAAGCCAAAACTGATGCCAGTGACCGTCACGAGGGATGCGCCAGTTGTGGGCGTGTTCCTGTGCTGGACCTGCGAGAACGCGCAACTGTCGTAAGTGAAACCCATGGTGTGCGACAGGCCCTGTCGGTGTTCCAGGCTAATCATGAACTTGGCCACAGCCGCAACACTGGAGAAGGTACGACAGCGGAGCGACGAATCGGAAACCCATTGGGTCAGCTGTGTCGCGGTATGGCCGATTCTCAACCTCACGGAAGAGCGCATGGTGCGGAAGGCCGAGCCCAGAACAGTGACGCTGCTCGAACCGGTTTGAGGGCGGTTGGACGGCACCGGGCTGGAAATGGCGGGAACATCATACGTGACAGCACGAGACATGCTCGCCATCAGGCTGCGACCGAGGACAGTGGTCGCAAGAGTGAGCTGCGCCGCGGATCCAGGGGCCATCTTGCAGACCACGGCAGAATCCGCCCACCATGTGGTACCGGCGGGAGTGGTGCCACCGAAACGGACGCGCAGGGATTGGTCGCTCTTTGCAAAGGAGGTGCCGACAACGGTGACACTCGATGCAGCTGTGCTGACCGCGTTGCTGCGCACGGCGCTAGACAGTTGGTGCGTGTCAAAGGTCATCGACAGGGTCCAGGTTGAACGAATCAGCACCGAGGAAACGCTCAAACCGCGAGAAAGACCCATCCCACCGGCAGACTTAGTGACCACAGCTGAGTCGGAGACCCACAAGGTTGCAGGATGGCCGGTTCCTCCGAAACGCGCCGTTGGAGTGCGAGTGTGCTCCGTGAAGGAGGTACCGAGCACGGTGACACTCGTCGCACCGGTGGCGGCGGCGTTATGGACGATAGAAGAGCTCGGGCGCATCGTCGTGTATGTCAGTCCGCGCGTCAGAGTGCCAAACTGGTTTCCTTCGGTGGCAACAATCGTGGCGGAAATGAGGAGCCCAAGAGGGCATTTCACTCGAAGAGTGGACTCGGAAGTCCAGAGCGTAGCTTGGGCAGCTGTGCCCGAAACACGGCCTCGAGATGAGCGCGATGTATGTGCAAGGCCGGTGCCAATAACGGTCACACTCGCTGCACCAGTCCCTGGCGCGTTTGAGGCCGTGGGGGAGCTGGTGGACGGCGCGTCATGGGACGTTGCAGCCGCAAGGCAACCAACCTGTTGGCCAYTTGTCACACCCAACACCCGGGCGCCCATCACACCGGACGCAGACTTGCAGCGCACGCTCGATTCGGATGTCCAAAGTGTCGACTGGAAGGCAGTGAGGCCCATACGCGAGCGGGAAGAGCGGTCGACCTCGCCAACGTTGGAGCCGACCACGGTGACACTCACTGAGCCAGTGGCGGCATGATTAGAGCGAACGAGAGAGCTGATGACGCCAGGCTTCTCATACGACCATCCCAGCGTCAACGAACGAACCTCGCGATTCACTACCGTTGCACCAAYAGTAAGTGGCGCGCGGATCCCATCGTTGGCCTTGCATTGCAAAGCCGAGTCTGAGACCCAGCGCGTTGTTCCGCACGAAGTTGCACCCACTCGCAAGCGAGCCGAATGGTCAGTGTGTCCGAGAGTCGAGCCGACGACCGTGACGCTCAACGCACCCGTCGCGGCTCCGTTGGTGCGAACCATCGAGCTCGGCGTTGCGTCCGTGTCGAACGACCAAGCTGCAGCCAGGGTGCGTGCAGTCGACTGCAGGTACAGCCCGGTCACAGCGAGAGCGTTTGCAACCTTGATGCCGTGCGCCGATTTGCACCGCAGCGAAGACTCGGAGGTCCAAGCGGTCACAAGGCAACCGCTGCCTCCAATTCGGCCGCGCACTGACCGGTCGACGCCACCGAGACTGGTTCCGACCACAGTCACGCTCACAGATGCAGTCAACGGGGAATTGCTGTGGACATTGGCGCTCAGAGATGCAGACAGATGTGCATCAAACGTGACCGACTGCGTGATTGTGAGAGCCTGGACCCCCACAGACGTGGACACCACACGGGCAGCCATGCCAGAGTGGGCACTCTTGCAGCGCAAGGCAGAGTCGGAGGTCCACAGGCTCCCTTCAGCACCGGTTCCTCCCACACGAGCACGGCCCGAGCGAGAACTTTGCGCGAGGCCGGTGCCAATAACGGTCACACTCGCTGCACCAGTCCCTGGCGCGTTTGAGGSCGTGGGGGAGCTGGTGGACGGCGCATCATAAGACGTTGCAGCCGCAAGGCAACCAACCTGTTGGCCATTTGTCACACCCAACACCCGGGCGCCCATCACACCGGACGCAGACTTGCAGCGCACGCTCGATTCGGATGTCCAAAGTGTCGACTGGAAGGCAGTGAGGCCCATACGCGAGCGGGAAGAGCGGTCGACCTCGCCAACGTTGGAGCCGACCACGGTGACACTCACTGAGCCAGTGGCGGCATGATTAGAGCGAACGAGAGAGCTGATGACGCCAGGCTTCTCAAAGGAAAGAGAGGAAGCCAAAGTGGCCGTTTGGCGATCGACAGCAGTTGCGACGACTGCATGTGCAGCCAAGCTTCCGCTGGCAAGTCTTCCGCGGAGAGCAGTTTCAGATACCCACAGAGTCACTTCGAGGCCCGTTCCACCCACACGCGAGCGCGCGGAGCGATCTACCTGCCCAATGGTGACACCGAGGACGGTGACACTCGCAGCTCCGGTGGCAGGACCGTTGCCACGGGTCAACGAGCTTGAGGGCGCAACCTTGTCGAAAGTCAGGGCAGCACCCATCGTGGCAAGGCCAGAAACAACTGTCAGCCCCACGCCCAGTCCAGTGCGTCCACCCTGTAGAGACTTGCCACGGAGAGAGGTCTCGGACACCCATGCAGTTGCAACACAAGCACTGCCGCCCAAACGCGTGCGAACAGTGCGGTCAGCGTATCCAACTGTCGCTCCAATCACAGTCACACTCGAAGCGGCGGTGCTCGCAAAGTTCGAGGACACCACGGAGCTGACCGGTCCGACGTGGTCCATAGAGATTGCTGACAGCAACGAACCTGCCTGGCGCCCAGCAGTAACCATAGAGACCAGTGCGGTCCTCGCTCCACTGGAAGCCTTACACCGCACAGTTGTTTCGGAGGTCCAGGCAGTCGCCTGACACGAGGAGCCGCCAAGTCGGCCCCGACTGCTTCCATCCCGCAACCCAGTATTGGAGCCCACAACGGTGACACTGGCAGCGCCAGTCGTCGGAGTGTTGGACAAAACCACAGAGCTCACAATCCCGGGACGGTTGTAGGTGAACACCCCGACCGCCGTGCCAATCTGTCGCACAACAGTCACACCCAAGTCACGGGCGGCTTGAATACCGCGAGCCTGCCGCCCAACGATCCCTGAGTCAGAAACCCACGCAGTTGCCTGGCTTGCAGACCCTGCAACACGGTATCGCGAGGATCGGTCAGCACCGCCAAGGTTGGCACCCACAACAGTGACACTGGTGGTCCCGGTGGCAGCGACGTTGCTGACGACTTGAGAACTGATCGTACCATGCACATCATGCGAGAAAATGGACACCAACGTGGCAACCTGCAGACCGACCACGGTCGAGAGCACTGACAAGGCGCGGGCAGCGCCGGACAATGACCTGCACCGAACAGCAGACTCAGACACCCACAGAGTGGTCGCGCTCGCTGTGTGCGCCACGCGAGTTCGAGCAGAGCGATCCACCTGGCCAAGGTTGACACCCAGGACGGTGACACTCGAAGAACCCGTGGATGCAGCGTTGCTGCGCACCAGTGAGCTTGTTGGGCCGACCTTGTCAAAGGAAAAACTGGCACCGACAGTCCCCACAGCTGAAACGACTGTCACGCCAAGTCCGGAAGAGGTGTGTCCACCATGGATTACCTTGCACTGAACCGCGGACTCAGAAACCCAAAGTGTAGACATGGAGCCGCTGCCACCCACACGTGCCAAACTAGAACGATCGACGGAGCCAAGGGATGCGCCAATAACCGTGACGCTAGCTGCGCCAGTCCCAGCAGCATTGGAGCGCACGGCAGAGCTAGCAGTGCGAGAATCAAAGGACAGAGCAGACGCGATGGACACTGTCTGCACACCGACAGTCGCTGCAACACCACGGCCAACGGCGACACCCTGAGAACTCTTACAACGCATAGCAGACTCAGCCGTCCACACAGTAGCCTCAGACCCGCTGCCACCAACCCGCCCACGACCAGAGCGATCTACCACACCCAGGTTGCTTCCAACAA
>QUTJ01031776.1:0-18387 GCA_003573635.1 Goniomonas avonlea | reverse complement strand
CAAGGCGTCGCACGAGTTTCCACATTTGTCCTTCAATGAGCCAATGGTGTGTGACATTGCAATGATGTTCTCTTAAACTTGTCTTGCACCCCGCGTTCTCTTCAATCGAGCACATATGCGCACCCCCGTGTGCCCTCTGCACCAGTCCACTCCGTCTCCATCACTCTGTCCATCACTCGCCCATCAAACTGTGGCCATCAATCACTGGAGAGCACTCAAAGAGCACTCACAATCTCCAGGATTTTTTCTCTCGCAACAGACAAACGCTTTGAGACAGGCCAACACTTTTCTTGCCTCGAGCCCATGTGTTTGTCAATCTGTCGACAGCCTGCTGTTCGTGTGCACAACAGTGTGGCCGTCGGCAATCTAACGATGTTGCTCACAGGCTCAACTCAACCACATCAAGCGCGAGTACATGGACGCGGTGAAGGCCATCGAATCGCTCAAGCATGCGTAAGTGGCCGTGTGGTCGTAATCGATCTGACTCGCGGCTCTGCAGCAAGACTATGAACAAGAAAGCCTTCGATATGCAGATGGCCCGGACAAATATGGATCGCGACGCGGTGAGTGTTTTTTGCGTGTTTTACCACGTTCTCGTTTTGAACATGCTTGATCACAATCTTGTCGAGGAGTGCGTTCAGAATCTCCACACAACATTCGCCCAACATAAATCAGAATCCGCAAGAGCATCCCACCAAGAATCTGTTCCCGGCTATTTCTGCCATGCTCTCGTCCTTGTATTTTTCCTTTTTTTTTGTCGGGCTGCAACGCTTCATCGCGACAGAGGGCAATTGCACTCCAAAAATCTGTCACCGTCCCTCCAGGAAACAACAGCGAGACCTCTCAGTGCGTTCATATCGCAGGAGCGTGGCAGCGTTCGATGTGTGTGTGTGTGTGTCACATGTGTGTGCGTCACACGTGTGTGTGTGTGTGTTCACGTCGTTCATATCGCAGGAGCGTAGCGTTCGAGAAGCATTCTACTTGAAGTTGGCGCCAATTATATCAGAGGAGAAGGACATGCGGGCGCACCTCACCTTCCTTGTAGAAAATTACGGCATGATGCTTGGAATCAACAGGGTCCGTTCGTTTTGTGTATCCTGAAGAAGCCACTGACGTGTTGACTCTCTCCCTCCCGCCACACTCGCTCACACTCACGCACCCACGCACCCACGCGCTGCTCTCACACACAGATCACGGGACAATCGTAGTACTCATGCTCACTCTCCCACACACAGATCACGAGACAACTGCAACCACTCACTCACTCTCACGCTCTCACACAGATCATGAGACAACTGCAGTCTCTTTCTCTCCCTTCCCCCTCTCCCTCCCTCACGCTCACGTTCACCCTCACACACAGATCGGAGAACTGCACGCTCTCACACAGTTCACGAGACAGCTGCAGTCACTCACTCACTCGAACACTCATACAGATAATGAGACAACTGTAGTCGCTCACTCACTCCCTCGCTCACTCACACTTTCACACTCCCACCCAGATGCCCAAGCACCTGGAGGAACTGCCAGGCTTCACAACTGCTCCTGAACCAGAAGGGCTCGGTGGCTTGGGTGCCGTGGGGAACAAATCCTCAGCAAAAGACACGCCGCCACTGAGTTCTGTCACCTCCCCGAAGCACAGTGCTGTCGCCTCCCCGAAGCATAGCGCTGTCGCCTCCCCGAAGAACAGTGCAAAGTCCACACCTCGCTCATAGTCCAACTCCTTGAGTACTGGCTAGCTCGCCGAGGAACGATCTACACTCAGTACACTGGGGACTGAGCCAACTCGCCGAGGAACGCTCGTGCAAAGTACGCAGCCAGTACTCTTAAGAACTCGTCGCAACGCTACGTGCAGCCTATGATTTCATATTGGGATATGATTCAGTTATCAAACCAGGTCTTGACTTGAGACGCACATGATATATCTATTGAGACCTCGCGACAAGATCGACTCGGGTTGTGTTGTGCAAATGCATGCCTTTGATGTATTTACGTGTCTCTCCCTTGATGCAGCGGGCGCGTGTCAGCTTCAGTCTCTCGATCGCAGTGTCAGCCTCTCCTCTCTCTTGCCCTCCCTCCCTCCCTCCGCTTCCTCTCCCTCCTTCCGCATGCTGCGGTCCGTCCCGGGCCCCGAAACAATGCTCAACATTACTTGCTCAAATATGGCATGCCCCTGCCTCCATGGCGATACAAATCGTGTCCCTCAGCGAGATTTGGGAAATTGGACAATTATTTGGGGTTGTATTTGATGGAAATTTTATTATTCGGGGTTGGATTTGAGGCACATCAGAAAATCATGGATCTGTACCGATGTCGCTGAACACGGACGGTCTCCGGGTCTGCACCACAAGGATTAGAAATGAGAGGCCCAACGAAAGCTCCCCGTACAATTTTCAATCCATGGATAGAGTCGTAGAACTCTGTGATGCTCTGTTCTTGCTGTCGAGAAGCTTTTCGGAACAAATCTGGGTGTGCGTGTCGAGCATCCTCCAGTCGCATTCTCCGACGTTCGACCTGTCGGTGAAAGGCTTTCTGTAGAAATATTCAGTTCACGCAGTTGGAACTGAAACAAACCTCGCAGTCAGAAGCACTGGCACAGCAAGGATCGTAAATCGGTGCATATGGTGTTCTGATTGCTCGTCCACCCAAATTCTGCTTCAGCACTCTGGTGGAATCCATCAAGACAGTCACCGGCGAAACATACTCAGGACGAAGCGTTTCATGTTGCCGCCATTCACGCCGGCGTTGATCGAGTTCTAATTGTTTGTCGGACCAGTGCTGCCACCGAGTTTCCCACTGTTTGACAGAGGTCCGAAATTTCGCACTTTGTGAAAGGAGTTTTCCCTTGAACTCTTCATCGCCGTGAATACACATGCACCGCTTAAAGCTGAACATGTGATTCGTGCTGTTATTGTTTGGGGAGCGGGGCGTGAGGAGCGGAAGTGCCCTTTCTTGTAGTGCAGCTCGAGCAGTACAGAGAGCACGCGACGACCCTCGCTCAAGCCTCATAGCTCGAGGACTTTCTGAGTTCGAGGCTGGGCTCTTAGAGACTCGCACACCATCTTTCTTGGTCATCAGTGAAGTTCCAGGTGCATCGGCGGTTGAAACTTGGTCGACACCTACCGTGCATATCTACTATTTGGCCTTCCTCCGGTTTGTTCGTTTATGTAACTGCGGATTCCTTTCGGCCGCACAAGTTTGAATTTTTGGAATGGCCTCGCCTGTGGTAGAGCCGGTGAGAAGGCTCAGTTTTGGATCCGTGGAGTCGACTGTGCCACCAACAGAAAGGTTTTTATTTAAACAATCGCATCACAGGTCTGTTGACCCATTTACAGCTTTCTTCAAGCAAACGAGAACATCGAGCTGCACATCCTCAAGACGAAGAACGTAGACCCCAGTCGGAACGCAGAGCGCGAGTTGGCGCGCGCCAAAGTAACACTTCTTTCAATTCGAGGCTAATAATACTTATCTTGGAGCCAGGATCATCTCTCCAAGCTCAAATTTAATTTCCTCGAGCTGAACACAAAGAGGCAATTTCTCAAGGAAATCGTTGTCGACAATTGCGACTTTCGCAAAGAGTCTGAAGAACTTGGTATGGACTTGTGTCCAATAACATGTGCGTTTATATTTTGACATCTGTTCCGTGGCAGAACAACGTGTGAAGAAACTCTCCGCCGAGGTCAAAAAAACCAAGGAGTCCACGAAACGGCTACACGAAGAAGTATCAACTACGGCGACAGATGTGTGCCAGCGTGAGTGTGTGACGGTTGTGAAACGAATACTCATGTTGATTTAGAGTATGAGGATCTGCAGGATCAGGTCAAGAGGCTCCGCCAACGAGAAGTCGAGGTTAAGGAGGTGCTCTGGTCAGATCGTGCCGACCGAATGCTGACTCAGTGCAGATGCTACTATCATCCAGAGATCAGTCTGTCATGAATGAACAGGTTGGTCTTTCGTTCGTTTCAGAAGCTTTGGTTGACATTTGTGGATACAGGCCCAAGAGGTCGCTGACCTCAAAGCCACTCTGGAAAAACAGACGACTGAGCTGTGCGATTTGAACAAGCAGAAGCAGCGAACCCAGGAGCTGCTTGAAGCAGCACCGCCAGTGTCTGCAGAGGGAAGCGGTTAGTTATTTCTCCCTGCTGCACGCAGCTCCTTACACAGCATCAGGGGCTGCGCACCCTGAACCGTTGGATGATTACAAGGAGTGGTACACCAACGCCAACAGCTTCCTGCAGACATTTGCATTGGCATCGGTCTCAAACGTAACGCCAAGCGGTCTTGAGGTGAGAAACGGGGGGATCTGTATCTCACCGATTCCCTGATGCCATCAGACTGACACTTGGACAGGTCAACCTTCGCGTGCCTCAGCCGCAGGGTGTCAAGGAGCGCCAGTACGTGCTCGCACTGGAGTTTGGTGGTGAAAACCGCAGCCTGCTTGCCTGTCAAGTAATTGATTATTTTGAAACTTGAGTGCAAACAACAGTAGTAACATTACACTTCCCACATCGGGATAATCGGGATAGGTGAAGGAGGTGTGTGTGTGGAGATGGGGACAGGTGGAGCAGGGGCGTGTGGGGAGGTGGAGAGGGACAAGTGGAGAAGGAGGTGCGGTGGGCAGCGATCGGCGGAGAAGGAGGTGTGTGTGGGGAGGTGTTTTCATCCTCAGTCTCGGCACATCGGCGGACCAGTCTCGGCAAACTCGGTCTGCTGCCGTGTTTGCCGATTCAAGATATTCTTGAGTCACAATGAGGAACATCAGCATATTCTTGCTGCGCGGCGCTGTTAGCACAGACCCCAGGCGGAGATGCTCTGACTTGACACTCGCAACAGTTGTCGCCGTGTGACATAAACCTTGACGACGTGCTCGCCGAAAGCGTGCTGCACAACGACCCGAGTGCTCTTGTCAGAGAGGCGCACCTCCGCCTCCTTGCCCTGCACGCCCGCAAGGAGGAACGCACCGCCCTCGGCACCAGGTGCGGCACCCTCACTGTCAACACAAATACCGCGTGAGTGGCAAGATAGTGTGCTGAGGCATGGTCGATTATCTCGGGTCCCTGATCCGCCGAGCGCATCATAGCGGACACTGACGTGTAATGGAATTCCAAGCTCTAGTCTCACACGCGCGCAGGTTCGCAGTGCAGGAGCAGCCAAATGGGCCAGGGAGCACGGTGACGGTGTCGAGCAGGAGCAGAGGAGGGTTAGCTCCGGCGTGGACGGTGACGCTGTGTGTGGCACCTGATTACCCGCAGTGTCCCGCCCCGCCTGTGCTCGTTGGCGCCCACTCAACAGTCGAAGGACGCGTTGAAGAGTTCAAGGTGCCGTGTGCCCTCTCCTCCTCCTCCCTCACCCTCTCTCTGTCCCTCTCCTCCTTCGCCTCTTTCTTTCCCTCTCCTCCCTCACCCTCTCTCTTCCTTCCCTTCCCTCTCTCTCTTCCCTCTCCTCCCTCAGCGCTCTCTCCCCTCTCCTTCGCCACCCTCCCTCTTCCCTCTCCTCCCTCGCCTCTTTCTTTCCCTCTCCTCCCTCACACTCCTCCCTCACCCTCTCTCTCTCTCTCTCTCTCTCTCTCTCTCTCTCTCTCGCTCTCTCGCTCTCTCTCTCCCTCCCTCCCTCTCCTCCCTCACCCCTCTCTTTCCCCCTCCCGTTCTTCTTCTCCCATCTGTGCTCCTTGAGGTCAACTCGCCTTCAAGAGCAACATGTTGTTTGTCTGACGCCCCAAGCAGGTCCAAGCGCATGCAACCAAACCCGCCACTTTAACCGCATGGGCCGACCTCGCGCAATCAACGTTGGTCTAAGCTCGCTCTGACTCGCCAGCTACCGGGCGTGTGGGGGGAGCAGTCAGAACGCGTCTGACCTCGTTCTCGTTGACGAAAGCAGGTCGCAGGCAGACCTCGCTCGCAGTCAGGGCGCGCTGCGTTTTGTCTGATCGCATGTTGGCTGCGAGAGACTGTGTCTGGACAAGCCTTGGAGGCTGTTAGACCAGCAGAGTTACCAGCTGGGGCATTCGGCCCCATGTTGGTTGTAATTGGATTACTGTGGGTCACGTGCGCCGCAGGCCCCGGCACAACGAATAATTTTATCCGCCGTTTGGCGTCAAGTATTCAATAAACTTGTGACTCTTTATTCTCTCGGGTGGCAGCATGGCGTGGTGATGTCCTCGGAGCTCTGTCCCATGACCGACAGTCTGCGACCTGTGGTACAACGGACAGGACAACGGTCTCCAGAACTCGTGAGAAGATTCCCTACGAGTGCAAGCCAGCTCGACCCAATCAAATCGCCCACTACAGCCGCACAAACAACAGGCAGAGCAACGGCGACTCTCTGTTTATCAACTTCCAGACAGCTCTCAATCAACTAGCGAGTCACAAGTTGACAAAGACACTCGGATCACATCAGTCTCCCCCTCGCCAATTTGCAACACAATGGGAACAAGTGCATTCAAAAGCAGTGCGGACTTCAGATCATCATTGTGCTCTTGGGCGAAATCTGAAGGTCCTCGCGGGCCTGACCCATCATCGCCACTGCCCCGGAGCGGGTGGCCCACCATACATTCCCGCCCCCCCCATGGGAGGCCCCCCTTGGAACCCCATTGGACCACCCGGCCCCAGAGGGCCCCCAGGACCCATTGGCCCTCCGGGACCCATTGGACCCCCGGGACCCATTGGACCCCCAGGACCCATAGGACCGCCTTGGAACCCTGGCCCGCCTGGACCCATGGGGCCCCCGGGTCCCATGGGACCACCGAAGCCCCCGTGGGGTCCTTGCTGAGGCCCCCCTTGGAACATGCCAGGGCCGCCCTGCATACCCATGGGAGGGCCTTGGTTGTAGCCCTGGGGTGCACCTTGCTGCTGGTTGTGGTCTTGCGGTGGAAGTGGAGGTTGCTGGTATGACGGCTGCAAACGGCGTCAGCAACAATGAAGCCAAGTGCGGGAGATGAGCAGTAATAGTGGTGCGTGGCGCTCAAGGAGGCCGTGGGACACAGACAACGGGGCGGGTGTGGTGCGGTGCTCAAGGAGGCCGTGGACACAGACAACGGGGCGTGTTGCGTGGTGCTCAAGGAGGCCGTGGGGCTCGAGAGAACGACACAAGCCATGCGACCGGGGTTGCGAAAACAATCGCCACGGGGTGGGGTATGGGAAAACGAGAGCCGCACCGGTGCGGGCCCTTGCTGCGGAGCGTTGTTCCATTGGTTGTCTGGTGGCGGCGCGGGGCCCTGTTGGGGCTGCTGCTGCTGGTGCTGGTTCCCGTTGTACCCTCCATCAAACCCGCCACCTGTGTACTGGTTCTGGCTATTGTCCTGCTGCTGCTGCCCGAACTGCTGGCCCTGCTGGTTGAAACCACCCTGTGGGCCCGGCGGTGGCGCGGGACCCTGCTGCAGGCCCTGCTGGTGTCCGTGCTGCGGGCCGTGCTGGCCTTGCTGCGGGCCCGGTTGTGGCCCTTGCTGTGAGAACCCACCCTGCTGAGCCGGCGGCGGGCCATACTGGCCCATTTGGTTCTGCTGCGGCTGAGTCAGCAACATCGTCTCAGGGGTGTACTGCAACATCATATCACTGCACAGCATATCATCTCAGCGGTGTGCTGCGGCATCGTCGTCGGCGGTGTCACCACCAGGATTTAGGGGTTGAGGGCGACAGGTGACAAAATCGATAGGATGCGTGAGCCGATTCCTACCTGTTGGCCAAAATTGCCCTGTTGTGGACCTTGCCCAAACTGCCCCTGCTGCCCCTGCTGCCCCTGCTGCCCCTGCCCTTGCTGTCCACCGAACTGTTGATTGCCAGGACCAAAATTGCTGCCGCGGTTGTTGTTGTTGCTGTTGCCAGCAGCTGGTGCCTCGCCGATCTCACCCATGAAAGAGTTATACTCGTCTTCCATTGCGCGCTTGTCTTCCTCTGGCTTCTGCGAGAGTGAAACTGTGAGCGTTGCGGGAGAGAGAGGGTCTGCACGCACCTGTGCCCCCCCACCCATGTTGCCGCCCATGTTGCCGCCCATATTACCACCCATATTACCACCCATGTTGCCGCCCATGTTGCCGCCCATGCCGCCCATGTTGCCGCCCATGCCGCCCATGGGACCGCCCTGTGTCATGAGTGAGCATGTGGAGCCAACCAACTACGAGAGCTGTCTGCAAAACCGAGGAGGATTGGACGGCGGACACATGATCCACGCTCCCGAGTGGACACAGGGGACAATCACCTCCTTGATCGGGCAAGAGTGGCGGACAACACTCACCGGTCGAGGACCCCCAGGACCACCCATGCCACCCATCCCTGGGCCACCCATGCCGGGACCACCCATGCCGGGACCACCCATGCCGGGACCACCCATGCCACCCATCCCTGGGCCACCGGGACCACCCATGCCGGGACCGCCCATGCCCGGACCACCCATGCCAGGACCACCCATGCCCGGACCACCCATGCCAGGACCACCCATGCCCGGACCACCCATGCCCGGACCACCCATCCCGGGACCGCCCATGCCTGGACCGCCCTTGCCAGGACCACCCATGCCCGGACCGCCAGGACCACCCATGCCAGGACCACCCATGCCKGGACCRCCCATGCCTGGACCGCCCATTCCAGCTCGGGGGCCTCCTGGACCGCCGGGGACACCAGGCACGCCAGGACCGCCAGGACCGCCTGGGCAACCGAGTTAGTGTCTGAGAACAACTCTAGTCCAGGGCGTGTGCGTGAAGCTTGGGAGCACGAGCCGCATGAGTGTGCATGAGAATGTCCTCTCACCACGTCCCTCTCCACGTCCCTCTCCCGCTCCTCTGCCCAGGCGAACATGCGCAGTCGTACCTACACCGGGACGGCCCTGATTCGCAATCTGGTTGTACACCTCCACTGGCACAATCACCGGCACCCCCTGCGCGTTGATGATAATGCGCTGCGAGGGCTGTAGTCGCACAACCACGGGTTGACCTTGACGATTGGTGATCACCTGGCGAGGCTGGTGAGGAGCTGGAGGGACACAGATTTCATAGAGTCTAGGCTCTGATTCCCGCAAGAGCAAGAGTGTTCTCGTACTGTCATCAGAAGTTGGCCGTGTTTCAAGACTGCAAGGGCAGACAGTGGATTCCACCAAGTGGACTTGGTCGACTCATAAAAACATCATAGTCCGTTCACACACCTGCTGAATCATGCCTGCGGGGCAAGGGCCAGAGTTCGGGGGGACAATCTGGGGCCGGGTGTTGGGATCTTCCATCGTCGCGTGGTTGCTGGGCGCTGTGGGGACAAGTCAGGCGATGTTCTCCCAGGGACAGAACTCAAACGCAAGTGGTGCAGGCATGCAGCCAACAGACTGAGAGACAGGCAGGATGACAAACTAACTGACAGACTGGCGCACTTTCTCCCAGTTCGGAAAGGAAGGACTGATATTCTTTGTCGAGAGCACCCTGCTGCACTGGGTTGAGCGGCACGTTGCTCGCTGCATTTTGGGCCGCTGCGAAAGGACGCGGGTCATCTGATTGCCCCTGGGTTGAAAGGGGACGCACCTCGCTGGGGACAATCACGAGTGGGATGAGAACCGTCACCGCACACAGCGCAAGTAACATTCGCCATTTTGAAGCTACCAACGCGCTGGGGACAGCTTTCTTGCTTGTGGCCCAACTAAAGACGAAGTCAGTGATTCAGCCATCACACATTGGAAACAGACCTCGCCACAAGTTTTGCAGTACTCGTCTCCTCGCAATGTGCCGTTCAGCACGGCAAGCTCTCGCAGCTGCAATCGCTTCCAAGCTTCGTGGTCTGTGGGAGCGGTGAGTTGGTTCTTGGTCCTACGCGCTGCAAGCACAATTCCAACGCACCATCACGTGGCTGCAAGAGATCCTTGATCACAGCAGATCCTTTGTTCAAAGTTTCTTCATCGTCAGCAGTGATGTACACGTGAAGATCTTCGTCCTCAGACGGATCCCTGACGCCGTCCCTTCGTCCCTGCCGAAACAAACTTGTCGATATGGGCACCGCGACAAAATGCCAAAACGCAAGGAATCGGGACAAGACAATGCTTACGAAATTCACCTTGCCATCTCGAACAGACCCCTTGCCTCGAATGGCAATCTTGCACCCGGTCTCTGACTCAAGACGGCGCTGGGTGTTACCACGCGGACCAATTATAAGACCAATAAAATTATAGCCGGGGTAGTCCCGGACAGGGATATAAAATTTGGCACTCTTCTTGCAACTGAAAGCGTTCTTCAGGGTTTCCGCACCCTGTGGCATTGGTGAGGAGGGAAATCGAGCAGCTAGCGGACTGACCGCAATGTTGGGGCTCAATTCCAGGAGCTGCTCGAGCAGTTGACGCCTTTCTTGGGCATACTTGTCTCGAGACCGCTGATCTCTGAGGTTTGTCCTCTTTCCATTTTGATCATACTGAGGTGGAGGAGATGGGGAACGTTCCCTGTAATTTCCATCAGCACAAACCGTCAAAACATCAGTGGAGAGACAACCTGCCAGGCTCGACGTAATTCTCAAGATTTGGTCTGGACAGAATAGTTTGGATTTCCTGGAGGCGCGCTTGCGCTGCACAAGGGTCAAACGCGGATGATTTTGGGTCAAACAACGCACTTCGCACAGCAAGGACCTTTTCAACTGTCACGAGCTGCATGCCCTCTTCACGCGGGAGCTCTGGTCCCCAACGAGTCTTGCGTTTCGCCGGTGGTGCCGGCTTGGGATCGTTGCTCCACCGACTCTTGCGCTCACGCCGACCCTCGGGCGCTGCAGTAGTCACCCCCTCAGGTTTATCTCCGCCTGAAGGCAGCAAGGGAGCTGCGCTGCCCAACAGGGGAGCGGACGATGACTGGAGCAGCGGAGCGGATTGTTCCGATCCCAGCAACGGGGCAGGCGCGGGAGAGCCACCCGACGGGAGAAGTGGCGCTGCAGTTGAACCATCTGATGGGAGCAGGGGAGCCTGCTGTGAAAAACCTGAGTTTTGACCTTCCATCACGTCTCCAGGGTGAGGGTGGGCCTTCGCCCTTTTTCCTCAGCCGAGCGCGTCCCTCACGTCAGTCAATGCTTGACAAGGTCAAGGCCCGTGTGTGCACGTATGAATTGCGTCTCTGTTCGGCTGTACATACAGAACCAGTTTCCTCTTTTTCGTTCCAACCAGGCTGGGACCTGACTCTCTGTCGACTGAGCACCAAAGTTCGCCCAAGACCCTCATCAGAGAGAACCTAGGCACTCACGTTGCAGATCTTACTGTTCTGCTATTTGTCCTCTGAGTTGGCGAAATGGCAGGCCCAGAAGAGCGGGTTTGTTGCCGATGATTCGCGAGGCCTTCCTGCTCACCTGTCTTGCAGTTTGTCTCTGAGGCCTTCGTGAAGGTTGCCAAAGTGATCGCGGAAGGACGTCTTAGAAATTCGAAGAACGCACATGATCGACATGAGGCGGTGAGCGCCCTAGACCCCTTGAATTGCTGTCTTGACACAGTTCCACAGTTCCATCTTTTCACAAACAATGTGCCCGAAGTGGAAGCCGATCTGAGGAAATGGTGGAGCACGCATGCTTCCCCGCTCTTTTTTACGATTGCCATTGAAAAGGCGGACAAAGCAGGAAAACTGCCAACTCAAGGGTGCCGAATGGAGAGCACCGCAAATCTTGAGAACAACTACGAGATACTTGAATGCTGGCGGTTGCTTTACGAGAAAAAACGATCAGGGTAAACCTGGCCATCTATGGTTTAATGTCCCCCGCATCACACCTTTTGCAGAGGTGGTGAGGCAGAACCCGTGTGGGTGAAGCGGCTGATTCTCTTGGTGAGCCATTCTCTTGAATCTTCCTGGCTGAGCTCCCCTCCAGATGAGATCCATATGCACCGTGTTGAGATTGCTACCTTGTCACCGGTTGGTGACACAGCTCCGAGGCAGTTCGGAACGCGAAACTATGGTCAAGTACGGGACAATCTCCTTTTGCTTCTGTTTGACACTCCTTCCAGGTATTTTATCACACACGGTGAGCGCGCTCAAGCGCCGCGAATTATCGAAGGTGCTGTATCATGCTCAATTCGGCTCCAATTCGCATTACCAACGCGACGTAGCAGAGTCAGTCTATCGGTTTGGCGTCGTGGACACGCTCAATGGCCGGTTCTGTGTGGATGTGAGATATCGAGATCAGAACCTCGAGGTACCCATACCGTTCCGTCTGCCCAATGAACTCACGCAACTCACGCAGTTCCCACACTTATTTCCCGAGCTGCCCATCAATATCAATCCCCTGTACATGGCAATACCACCAGCTGCTGCTGGGCCCTCACGCACCCCTTCGCTCGCTCGGGAGCGCTCCAAGAGCGAGGTAGAGTCAATACTGCATTTGGGGGGGGGGGGGACTTGTGTGTTGGGTATCAAAAGCACCGTGGATGTCTCGCCTCTTTTTTTTTTGCTGCGTCCAGGGGGGGGGGGGGGTGAAGCTGTATTCCAGATTGTGAGGCACATGCTCACACTGGGACACTGCAAATACCGCGACCAAGAACCTCAATGCTCTGCTCAGCCCGCTGCTCTGCTCTCCACCTCTGTTGACATGTGGATGCTGACACTGCACTACACAGGCAGACGTGCCGTTGGATCTCGATGCAATTGTCGTGCCCATGTCGCCACCCATTGGCACTTCTCGACAGAACCATCCTTACGGTGCGATGTTTGCACGCACACTACCAGCACGATCGCCAGGCTTTCCTTCCCTCTGTTCATGACCACATACCACACGCACGCACACGCGCGCCTGCCACGGAACGCACGCACGCGCACACGCAACCACGAACGCCGCCACCGCCACTGCAACACACATCCACACACACACACACACACACACACACACACACACACACACATCACCCACAGCAACGCTCACACCGACACGCGGAACCCCCACGTCTCCCTCACACACCCGCAGGCACATCAGCTCCTCCTGTCAGCGGCATCGCTCTTGCTCTGGGCCCCGGTGGTGGTCTGCCGCAGCACAGTCCCAGGTCTGGCGGCATGACGCCCCGCGCAAGCTTAGAGCGGCGTGGCAGTACATCAGCGGCGGAGGGATTGGGTTCTCGCCCAGTGGATATCCCAAGCCATCGGTCCTCGCGGGTGAGTGCGTGCGCGTGTGTGCGTGTGCGTGTGCGTGGTGTGGCCTTGTTAACCCAGAGAGAGCGACTTTACCCGCACGCACACACACACACACACAGCGAGAAAGCCTTGGCCCGGAGAGAGCGACTTACCTTCCGTGTCTTCGTGTGTGTGTTCGTGTCTGGTGTCGCGCTCACCCTGTGCGTGGCAGACTGGGAGCGACCCGCCTGCCCCGGGCAGCTTGGGCAGCACCGGAGGTAGCTCAGGCTCGCGCCGACGGTTTTACTCTGGCAGCTCTGCTCCGGTTCGCTCGTCGTCTGGAGGGTCACCGTCGCTCGGAGTAATGCTATCTCCCAAGGGGGAGCCGGTCATTCAGAAAGGCTTCAATATTCCAGCGTCGGCGCCGCCACGCGCCAGTTACCTCGGGGACGGGGAGGATGCTGTGCGCACCACTGCTGCACCAAGTGCGTCTTGTGTCTACAGAGAGATTCAAGGCTTCCCACTTTGAATGATGGCACCCACACACCTGGCACATGGGTACCCATTCATGCATTCACTCTCGAGCGCCCGTTCACGTAGGACACCCTAATGCACTCAGTCACGCATTCACGCCTGTGACGCAAGTGCATCCATCACTCATTCACGCATTCTCGGACACGTCTTCACTCGTTCACCCATTCATCTCCGGCTGAGTCACGCTCCGTGTGTGCGCGATGACAACCGCCCTGCTCTCCACAATACGCGCAACCTGGCACGTGCTCTGTGTGACAATCCAAACAGTGGCCATCCCGAGACCTCCTGGAGGGCAATCACAAGGCGGGGGCGGCGGGTCGTGGCAGGGGGCCACGGGCCACCTCGTGCAGCCCTCTCCGCCTTTGGCTGGGATTCCTTTCGGCATGTCCCCGCCGCAGGTCCGTTTGATGCCTCAGCGCTGAGGGAGAGGGGTGGAGAGAAAGATGTAGGGAGCACCCCAGTGAGGGAGAGCAGAGAGAGGACAGCACTGACTCACTGACTCCGCTGTGCCGGCTGTTTCCAAACCCTGATGCGGCTCTAACTACGCATCGCCGTCAGTATCTAATGCTCGTGAGTGACCCTCTCGCTGGGGTCTCCTACGGCCCTTGCCTCTCCCTTCGCCCTTCCCCCTCCCCCCCCTCTGCCCTCTCCCCCCTTGCCGACTAAGGTGTTCGCAGGGGATGCAGGGAGGCGGAGGGGAGTCAAGCTCTGGCACCGGGGAAGAGCGGTGAGTTTGTGTTGTTGACGCCTTTTCCTCCTTTGGTCGCTATCTACATTGAAATCAGGCAGCAAGCAGGCTCAACATTGTCAGCTATGGTTTTCAGCCCCGTGTTGAGTAGCACTGTTTTTTCCTCTCTATTTCTTGAGGTTTTGGATTGCCGTAAAGCCTACGGAAGTGATGGCGTACGCTCTCCGTCGCGCTGCTGCTTCAGCCAACACAGGCTCCCGCAGTCTGCTGTGCAGCGGGTTCTTGACGCCCTATGACACCGCGCAATCCTCGACCCTCGGGGGCAGCACCGCCAGCGGAGGCGGCGACGGCCCGGGCGGCGAGGCCAAGGCGAAGGGCGACGGCGTGGGTGGAGGGCGTCGGACGCGAGAGGACGAGTTGGACTGGGGAGGAGGGTTCTCGGGGGGCATGCTAGACCCTGTGTTCGAGGTGCGGCGCTGGTGGAGTCGAGGCCACAGAGACGTCCACACACAAACACAGAGCGACTAGGCAACCGAGAATGTCACACCTGTGACCTTGTATACCTACGACCTTTGACGCACCTTGTCCCACGCGTCTCAGTCGCCCTTTCTATCTCGCCTCTCAGTCGTGTCCCTTGCCCCGCGGTGTGCGATCAGGCACTCACCATGCCCACAGCCGCCACTTGCCGCCGAGGCGATGGAGGACGCAGGCCGGGCCATTGGCGACTTTGTTCGATATTGTAGCAACGCTCCTCGTCTGCAGCTGTTTGCATCTTCAGGCCTGACAACGGTGCGGTGTGCACGCTGCCGTAGACCCTCCGCTGACCGTGTGTCTGTCTTGCACTTGTGCCCACCTGGCGTCCTTGTAGACCCTCCGACTGTGTGTCTTGCACTTGTGCCCCTGGCGTCCTCGTTCACTCGCGTGGTGACCACCCCACAAGGCACAACAGCGTGTGTACCCTTGACACGCCGTGTCATGCTCGTGACTCGTCGGCCTGAGTGAATCAGATTGCGAACTTGGCCTGACGCCCCAGCGCAGTCGGCGATGTTGGAGGAGTTGGAACGGATGCGCGAGATTGGTGCACAGCTCCGGCGCGTCCCCAGGTACGAAGGCCGGCCGGGTTGTTGGCTGCTTTGCTGTCACTCTCAACAGGGGTACAGTTCGCCACCAGAATCACAAAAATCGCCCAGAACGCTGGGATTCACCCCAAAAATCACCAAAAATCACCCAAAAGCACCTGGTGCTGTGAGAGAGTGGACCCTGGAGTGGTCGCTGTGGAGAGTGAGCGTTGGAAGGCTTCGAGAGTGAATCTTTGTGTTTTGTCGAGAGTACGTCTCTGTAGGAATTGGGTCTTGGACGAATGAGAGTGGGTCTTGGAAGTGGGTTTTGTCGAGAGTGGGTCTCTGTGTGGAGAGGGTGGAAAACGTGGATAAGAATCCGATAATTCATGCTTAATCAACTCATCCGCTAACGGATATGCAATCAACGGTCTTAGAGTGGATCTCTGTGTGGAGGGGTGGGTCTGTCGAGTGGTCTCTGGAGATGCCATGACTGCCTATTTGGGCCAAGGAAGTCAGGACAACGTTTCATTGTGATGCTCGAAACACCATTGCGGTTGACCCCTGCGGACAGTTGAGGGCTGCTGCACGGCTGAGTTGAGGGCTTTCAAGGTGCCGAGTGCGACCGACGGCCGAGTGCGCGTGACCGACCCCCACCAAGCTGAGTTGAGAGTTGCCGAGTTGCTGATTGCGGGTTGCCGAGTTGCCGAGTTGCGAACAGTGTTGGCAACCGAGTTGCCGAGTTGCCGAGTTGCCGAGTGGCGGGTTGGCGAGCTAGCAGCACGCTGCTGGCAGTGGGCCGCAGGAGGCTTCTCTTTTGTCCGGCGGCGCAAATCACCAAGGACGTGACAAGTCAGTCAGTCGGTGCGCGCCAAGCTCGAGCTCTCGCTCCCCCCCCCCGCCGCCTCTCAGTCCACCGCGCGGTCACAGTGTACAGTTTGTGGGCGCCAAAGCGTGGTGGTGCCAGTAGCGCTCTGCAGCGTTGCTTGTCCTCTGCCTACCTCCTACCTCTGCATTTTCGACCCTCGGGGTCACGATCGGTCGCACGCTGTTGGTGATTCGGTTTTCGTTCGCGGCCTGGACGAGTAGTTTTCTGCAGCAGCGAGCTGCATTATCGAACTGCGCCCACAACCGGTTCGAAAATCTTTCTGCATTTTATGGAATTGCGTAATCGAACTGCCTCCTAATGTTGAGAACTGGTTCGGCTATTCATTTCCCTTGTCGGATTTATATGGTCGAGGACGGTTTCCTTCGCGGGTCTGTGCGTTGGCACGATAGGATCGTGCTGCCGTAGGTGTCACCCTCGTTCTGTTGATAGTAAAAAATTCCTGCCCTCGAGTTCGAAGTCACATGCCCTGGTGGCAGCGTGGGTGGAGCCACGAAGCAATCGTACTCGCATTCCCACTTGCCATCAAACGTCCCCGGCTCGTAGTTCCTTGCCGGCCGTTGCCAGACTTGTGGCAACTTGACGGAGGAGGCTCATGTTGGGCTCGGGCCAGTCCTCACCAGGTTGACGCAGCTTGGCCGCAAGCGTTTCACCCCAGAGCGACTCCCGTCTGAACTCCACCTGCAGCGCTCCACTGTGAGGGCCGTGGCCCTGTAAAAGAGCGCCGAAGTGTGACGTCTCGTAGCCACCCGGATATGGTACGTTGAGGCTCATTGCCGTTTGCCATTGCTGAGGGTCAAGTCCGAGACTCCGCGCCCAAGCATCGCGAACACGTGTTGTGGTCTCCGTGCTGAGCGTCAGCGGTGCAGTGGGTGAAACCTGTTTGCCTTGAGCATCACCTCTATTGCCAAAGTTGACCCAGTCTGGCAGAAGGTCACACGTGGGTCGCTCGACACTTAGACCACCGTCAGAGGCGCATTTGGTGTTGTTTGTGTCGTGCAACCCAATGACGCGAAAAGGAAGCCCACGTCTCTTTTCGGCCAAAATGCGGATGGCTCTGTCGCACGCCTCTCTGTAAACAGCAATACCCTGCCGCATTGATTGAGCCATGGCTTGGCTGAGGGTCGTCCAGCCGGCTTCGGTGGTAGGCTCGACCAGCACATCCGTTCGGTTTTGTCCGCCTGGCAACAGACTGAAGGTCACCGGTCGAATAGCATCAATGCCAGCGAAGCTGGTTTGTTCTGGCTCGTCGCGCAAGCGTGAGAAGAATTTGCCCAGGTGGCAAAGGGGCGCGGCCGGAGGAGCACGATTGGCGTCGAGGGCGAGGCGCGAGTGTGGGTTCTCAATGTACAATATACCCTCGTCAGCCTCTGCCCAAAGTCGAGCTAACGGACTGGTTAGGCAGTCCGAGTAGTCGCATTGCTGTCGGAGGCTCAGCGACGGGTTGATGAACGGGCGCAGCTCAGCCGGATAAGCTGCGGTGGCGTGGGGCCCCGTCACAACTGTATCTATCAGAGGCGCGACCTCAGCCAACTTGGTCCACAGGCTTTCAGCATCAACACCCTTCAAATGGTTATTGAACATCAGCTCCTCATGGCGAAACTGTCGGCCCTCGGGCACCCAGAGAAGACTCTCTCTCTTGTCGACCATGACTTGCAGATCCAGGTAGACAAGATGGCGGAGAATATCTCGGTGAATATTACCTAGATAATACGTACATAATACATAATTGGGAACCGCATGGTTCCCAATGGGCGTTGAGGGCATGGAAATCAAGTGCATGGGCCCAACGATGTTTCCGAAACCAGTTTCAGGTCACATTCTCGACCACTGGGGCAGAGAGTCTGAGAGAGGGAGAGTGGGAGAGAGAGAGAGAGAGAGAGAGAGAGAGAGAGAGAGAGACTCGGAGAACAGGTCAAGTGAGTCGATCAAAAGTGACAAGTGGTGTCCTTTAACGCCAGAACCTAGATAGATTGCTCGCAATATCAGTCTCTCTGTCATATGAAAAGTTTCCCAGCGGGGGTTCCTCACGTCCCCTTAGGGTTTGGTCCGTTCATATGTGTGTCTCCCGCGCGCGGGTGATCGTACGTGGGTTCGAATCCCGGCCCCGCCCCTAAGCCCGCAGTCTTTTCTTCTGGTCTTTTCAGGGTGTTTGCACCTGGACCAATCCCCCAGGGGTGTTGTTGGCCGCTCA